>CM065465.1:27654968-27905600 GCA_032872475.1 Leptopilina myrica (nomen nudum) | reverse complement strand
CAAAATTAAAAAATTACTTTAAATCTAAATCTGTGAAAATTTCGCTGATTTTAATTCAGTGGACTAGGTTTCTAAATAAATCAATGGAATTACACTCTCACTTTGAATTCCACTGATTTATTTAAGAAACGTAGTACACTGAATTGAAATCCGCGAAATTTTCACAGATTTAGATTTAATTCTTCTTTTCATTTATCTTTGTTTTTTCTATTTCTATCTTTGTAGCAAAAACGCACTTGACTTATTTAGTGGAAATAGGACAATAACCTCTTCCACTAAATAAGAAATCGGAAGTGTTTACCGATTATTAATTCAAAGTGCAATATTTCTCTTTTTATTTTTTTTCTCTTTCTTTCCATCTTTCTTTCTATCTATCTTTGAAATCTATCTCTTTCTTCTATCTTAGTAGTTAAAACGCACTTACTTATTCAGTGGAAGCAGGAAAATAACCTCTTCCTCTGAATAAAAATCGGGAATTTTCACCGATTTTAAATTGAAAGTGCAATATTTTCTTTTTGTTTTTGTTCTCTTTCTTTCCACCTTCTCTCCTTTTTTTCTTCCTTTGGTGGGATGACTTGTAACACGCCTTCCTTTTGGAAGAAAGTCGCCTCCAAAGTTTCCTCTCTCTCTCTCTCTCCTCTCCTAACTTGGTGGGATGACTTATAACACGCCTTCCTTTTGGAAGAAAGTCGCCTCCAAAGTTTCCTCCCTCTCCTCTCCTAACTTGGTGGGATGACTTGTAACACGCCTTCCTTTTGGAAGAAAGTCGCCTCCAAAGTTTCCTCCCTCTCCTTCTTTGGTGGGATGACTTGTAACACGGCTTCCTTTTTGGAAGAAAGTCTCCTCCAAAGATCCTCTCCCTTTAAGCATCCCAGGGGAGAGTGTGACGACTTTCTCTCCCCACTTGGGAAACGAAGTCGTCCTCAAGGAGAGAAGTTGTCGACTTCACTCTCCTTGAGTAGGAAGATAGAAAGAAGTCGTCCTCAGAAAGGGGATGGCGACTATCTAGATTCCAGAAGAAGTCGAACGGGTAAGAAGGTCACCGTGAATGACAACCTCTAGAGCTGAAAAAATCAAAAAAAAATTGACGTGCACCCTCCCTCTTTTCCTTTCTCAAGGAGAGTTGTTGTCTCCTCTCCTTGACTTCGACTTCTGGTGGGAAGTGGAAAGACTCGGTCATTTCCAACTTCCCTACTCGAGGAGATCGAAGTCGGAAACTATCTCCTCGAGGACGACTTCGTTTCCCATGTGGGGAGAGAAAGTCGTCACACTCTCCCCTGGGATGCTTAAAGGGAGGATCTTTGGAGGAGACTTTCTTCCAAAAGGAGGCCGTGTTGCAAGTCATCCCACCAAAGCAGGAGAGGAGAGGGAGGAAACTTTGGAGGCGACTTTCTTCCAAAAGGAAGACGTGTTACAAGTCATCCCACCAAGTCAGGAGAGGGAGGAAACTTTGGAGGCGACTTTCTTCCAAAAAGGAAGCCGTGTTGCAAGCCATCCCACCAAGTTAGGAGAGGAGAGGGAGTATTGATAAGATGGAAAGAATAGATAGATAGAAAGAAAGATAGAATAAATGCTAAGATAGAAAAAAGATAGATAGAAAAAGAATAGAAAGAAAGAGAATAAAAATAAAAAGAGAATATTGCACTTTGAAAATTTCCGATTTCTATTTAGTGGAAGAGGTTATTTTCCTGTTTCCACTAAATAAGTCAAGTGCATTTTCACTACAAAGATAGAAGAAAGAGATAGATTTTAAAGATAGATAGAAAGAAAGAGAAGAAAAATAAAAAGAGAAATATTGCACTTTCAATTAATATTCGGTGAAAATTTCCGATTTCTATTCAGAGGAAGAGGTTATTTTCCTGTTTCCACTGAATAAGTAAGTGCGTTTTAGCTACTAAGATAGAAATAGAAAAAACAAAAAAATACTTTAAATTTAAACCTGTGCAAATTTCGCCGATTTCAATTCAGTGGACTATGTTTCTTAAATAAATAAGTGGAATTTCACTGATTTAAGAAACATAGTCCACTGAATTAAAATTGGCGAAATTTTCTCAGGTTTAAATTTAAAGTATTTTTTTATTTTGAAAATTAAAAAATTACTTTAAAGAATTAAAAGAAAGAAAAATAATTTGTAAAAGAATAGACACTGTAAGAAGAAGAAAATGTTTTAAACAAGAAATAAAGAAAAGAAAAGAAAATATTTGTGTATTTAATTTACTCACCCCTATA
Source organism: Leptopilina myrica (nomen nudum) (assembly GCA_032872475.1). Lineage (NCBI taxonomy): Eukaryota > Metazoa > Arthropoda > Insecta > Hymenoptera > Figitidae > Leptopilina > Leptopilina myrica (nomen nudum). The sequence goes on along the minus strand of CM065465.1, from coordinate 27,903,371 downwards.
TTCCCTCCTCCGCTTCATATGAAATAAAGAATTGAAGACGTCGAAAAAGTCTTAGACATTTCTTGTTAAAGGAGGTCAAAAAAATGACGCAAAGGAAAATTCACTCAGGTAGAAGAAGAAAATTTTCGAAGGAAACAAAAAAGGGGAAAAGGAAAACCCTAAAGTCCTTATCTTACTTGTTTACAAAAGATGATTAACTTTTCTTTCTAATCGTCAATTGTTGAAAAGCCGACGACTACAAATAATATTTAAAGTAATTGGAAAATTTAATTTTTTCAACTTACATTGTAGGAAATTAAATTTAAACTGGTGAATATTATTTACAAAAAATACTTTTTATTGTTCGTGAAAATTTCAAGCTGACCCAAAAGAAATTTATAACATACATAAGAAATAATTGTTTGTTTATTCTATTTGAAAAATTTTATTTATGTATACAGTAGCATTAAAAATTTTATATAACAAGTTATTCAGTTTGTAAATAAAAAAGAAATCAAAAATAATTTTTGCAAATTTTTCAAATAAAATTAACAAACAATTATTTCTTATGTATGTTATAAATTTCTTTTGGGTCAACTTGAAATTTTCACGAAAAATGAAAAGTATTTTTTATAAATAATATTCATCAGTTTTAATTTAATTTCCTAAAATGTAAGTTGAAAGAAATTAAATTTTCCAATTACTTTAAATATTATTTGTAGTCTTCGACCTTTCAACAATTGACGATCAGAAAGAAAAGTTAATCCTCTTTTATAAACAAGAAAGGTAACGACTTTGGGGTTTTCCTTTTCCCCTCTTTGTTTTCCTTCGAAAATGTGGTCTCCTTCTACCTGAAGTGAATGTCCGTTGGGTCACTTCTTGTTAAATGTAAAATTAATAAAAATATTAAATATAGAATTTTCAACAATTTTATATAAAATTAATTAATTATATTTAACTAACTACTCCTTCTAAAGGAGGTAAGAAAACTGACTCAACGGAAAATTGACTCAGGTAGAAGGAGAAAACTGTTTAAGAAAACAAAAGAGGGGAAAAGGAAAACCCCAAAGTCCTTATCTAACTTGTTTACAAAAGAGAATTAACTTGTTTCTAATCGTTGATTACTGAAAGGTCGACGACTACAAATAATATTCAAAATAATTGGAAGATTTTAGTTCCTTTCTACTTACATTTTAGGAAAATAAATTAAAAATGATGAATATTATTTATAATAAATAGTTTTATTTTTCGTGAAAATTTTAAGAATTCTGACCCAAAAGACATTTATAACATACATTAAGAAATAAGTGTTTTTATTTTATTTAAAAAGCAAAAAAATATTTTTTCCAATTTTTAAATAAAATAGACACAATTATTTCTTAATGTATGTTATAAATTTCTTATATAAATCTTCCAATTATTTTGAATATTATTTGTAGTCGTCGACCTTTCAGTAATTGACGATCAGAAAGAGAAATTAATCCTCTTTTATAACCAAGAAAGATATCGACTTTGGGGTTTTCCTTTTCCCCTCTTTTGTTTTCTTCGACCTGTGGTCTCCTTCTACCTGAGTCAGTTTTCTTGCCTTCTTTAAAAGGAGAAGTTAGTTAAATATAATTTATTATTTCACATAATAAGTGAATTTTATATAAAATATTAAAAAATTTTCTTTTAAATTGTTTGCTTTCAAAACTTTGCTTCTACAATTTTAATGAAATTTTTTAATTTCTCAAAAATAGTATATTGTTCAAATAGGAAGGAAAATAGTGATTTTCTCGAGGGTGAAGTTTGTAGTTCGACATATACGGACCATACGAGCCAAAGGCGAGAACTGCAAACACACGCGCCGAAAATTATTTTCCTTCCGTGGTGCATATACTATTTTTTCTAACACACGTACACAGAAAAAAACTGAACTCAAAATGAGTAGGAAAAGTGACTCATATGAGCTGCAACAAAAATGAGTAGGGCATATGGCGCCACGTTCTATGTCATTTAACATGGACTCATTTTGAGTTGCAACAAAAATGAGTCCAAGTTTTTTCTGTGTAAACGAAAGTACAAATATGCAATTATTTAACGGAATTTTTTGTTGTAATATTTATTTAAAATCCATTATTAATTAAAAAATAACAATATGATACATATTTAATCTTAAAAAATATATAGCTCTTTTTATATTTTGCATTTATTAACAAAAATTAGAAATTTTCATAGCAGCAGGAAGAAAATATTACTTTCTCTCCCCGTGACATCACAGCGGGGAGGGAAAGTATTACTTTCCTTTCCCGTTATGACGTCACATGGAGGGAAAATAACATTCTCTCCCTGTCTCCGGGAAAGACGTACTCTCTTCACCCTCACACAAAAAACCCAGTCTCATTTTTGTTGCATCTCAAAATGAGACTATGTTAAACGCCATAAAACGTGGCGCCACCTAAGAGTCTCATTTTTGTTGCAACTCAAAATGAGTAGCGTATGATACTCATTTTGAGACTAGGTTTTTTCAGTGCTCTTTATAGGTGAGAAATGATGTACTTTCGGTGCGTGTGTTAGAAAAATATAATTTTTCATACAGTTTTTCATTAAATTTAATTATTTTAACCACGAGAATGAAATTATTTAAATAGAATAATTTTTGTAAATTCATAAAATGATCTAATTTTAAAAATATAATCATATTTATAAACATTTTTTTAAAAGGAAAAAAAATTCTGTAAAATATAAATTTTTACATAATTTCCAATTGTTTCAATTTGTTAAAATTATTATTGGGAATTCAAGTACCTTTTTCTTTTAAAAAACGACGTTTTTGAAGAAACAAATTTTTTTATTTTTCATTCGTCATTTATAAAAGCAGAGTAAGTCCTATAAATTTTTAACAATTTTTTTCTTTAAAATATTTTGACAATTATTATATTTAACATTTATTTAAATTAATAGTACAATTTTATAAAGAAGAAAAGATAGACAAGGACAGAAGGTTCAGTAGATTTTTTAAATAAATCAGTAGAATTGCACTGTCACTAGAATTCCAATGAGAATCAATAGTTTTTATATTAATCCTCTAGAAAATTCTACTCATTTATCAAAAAAATCTCATTCACTGAATTGAAATGGAGGAAATTTTCACCCATTCAGATTTAAAATAATTTTTTAATTTTAAAAATTAAAATATGATTTTAAAGAATTAAAAGAATGAATAAGAAATTCTATGAGAAAAGACAAATTCTAAATTTGACTTACAATTAGTATATAAAGTTTCTCCAATCTCATTTATTGACTAAATTTTCGCTATTGTACAAATTAAATTTTAGGTTTTACTAATACTCTCTAAATCTGAATCAGTGGAATTTCACTGAAAAACAGTTAAAAATGATTGAAATTTCAGTCATATTTCACTGATTGACCAATAAAAAATTTACTGGAAATTTTAATCACACATATTGAAAATTTCAGTTATTTTTTAATTGGTCAGTCAGTGAAATATGACTGAAATGTCAATCATTTTTAACTGATCTTCAGTCAAATTTCACTGATTCAGTTGTAGAGAGTAAAATAAGTTTTTTTTAATAGTACATTTTCTTCATAGAAGTAATTATTCAGTTCTTTATATTACAAGAAAGGCAATTACCCAAAAAGTAGGATTACCACAAATTGGGGAATTTAAGGAAAAAATAGGAAAATTTATACATTACTGAAAAGCATATTAAAAATTTTAGAATTCTTAAAAACAATGTTACTCTTTATCGAAAGAATTAAAAATTTTTTAAATTCTAATAAATTCTCGGCAAAAATACAATTCTTTTAGATTTAAAATTATAAAAAAGTTAAGAAAATTAACAAAAAATGCTAAAGTTTTTAAGTTAAAGTATTAGAAAATTTCGACTTTTAATACAAAAACTGACAATCTTAGTGACAATGTTAGGACTCGAAAAATTTGAAGTAATAATTATTTTACATTAGATATATTTTTTTCGTCGAGTGGATTTTTCTGTTAAAATAATTTGAAAATTAGGAAAAAATAAATGAGAAAACAAAAGGAAAATTTTGTGGCAACCCTAGAAAGAAAATACTACCAAAGTAAATATTTAAATTTGAATGCAATTTAGTAAAAAAACATTGGCAATATTTTAAATAAGATAAGAAAAATTAGTTCGTATTCTGTTCAATTTAGAGAAAAGAGACAATTTTTTTGTTACAGGAGAGAAAGAGAAGAAGGAAGAAAACATATTGGAGAAAATGCAGAAGAATAGAAGAAAGAACAGTGACTTAATTTTTTACTTTCAAATCAGCGATTTTCAACAAATTTAAATTAAGTAAAATAATTTAATTTAAAGAGTTTTGTACGCTAATTATACTGTAATTCTGAATTTTTAAAGAGTTGTCCACAAATTTTGAAATTTATATAGTTTTGAAAACTTAAATTAATCAACAACAAAAAAATGTATTAATTTACAACGAAAAATTGTATTAATTTACAACGAGAATTTGTATTACTCTAGAATAAGAATTTGAATAAAAAAGCAAAAATAATTTACAACTTAGAATTTCAGAAACTTAAAATAATTTTGAATGAACAAATAAAAATTAATATTATAATTAATAATAAAATTTTATACTCGAAATATTTTTTTAAGAACTGCTTTTGAAAATAAAAAATTAAACCAAGGAAAATAAAATGTTGATTTTTTACTCACTCACCCCAAATCCTCGGCGAATAGAAGTTTCTGCTATGGATGTTCAAGTCTCTTATAGAATTTTAAGTACTTCATTTTACTTAAACTAAAAGAATTAATTTTCTAATTTCCTGGCTAATAAAATTGCATTTTTAAAAATTTTAAAATCCCTATCTAAATAATTTACAAAATAAAAGTCACGAAAATTACACATTTTTAAATTTAACTCGTAGTGGTCGAAGAAAATTCTAATACAAAAAGATTACAAACTATGTTTTACAAGAAAATTCAATTAATAATAATTAACTACAAACTAAGGTTTCGAAAAATTCTGGTATATTTTGAATCACGAATCGCTGGCTTCTGGAATTTTGTTTCCGTTCCCAACTCCTTCTGGCGAAGAAGAAAGAAGATAAATAAATCTGCAAAAAAATTTCGAATTAATTAGGAAAAACAAAAAATACTAAGTATTTATTATTTTTAAAAAAATTTAATTCTAATTAGAAATTAAAACGTTACTTTATTACTCAAAGAAAGAATTTAAAAAAATTTTAATAAATAAAGAAAATTCAAAAATTAATATTTAATCACAATTAAGATGAATTAAAATAATTGTTTATAAATTCAAAGTACACTAAATGGCACGCAATATTAATAATCAAATATTCAATTAAATACAGAACTAATACAAGCTAATAAATATTTAACGATAATTTAAATAAATATAAATAATTAATTACTTTCCGTGTAAAAGGTAGACTTATTGACGATATTTTGTTAATGTCCACAGCTGTGGACATTAATGTTCAAAAAAATTTAAACTAAAAAATCTAACTTAAAGCGAAAGTACTGTACAAACAAACTTCGTCTATTTTTTTGGTAACGCAGGATATGATCCTGAGACAGCAAAAAATTAGAAACGAAAAATTTTGTTTATAAAATGTACAGCACTTGACATTATAAATTCAAAAAATATTTAACTATCAAAATTAATTTACGGCTAAACTACTGCACAAAAAAGCTTTATCTATTTTTTTGGTAACGCAGGTTACTACCCTGAGTAAGCAAAAAATTAGAAACAATAGATTTTGTTAATAAAATGTACAGCAGTTGACATTAATAATCAAAATAAATTGTAACTAGAAAAATTAATTTACAACAAAGCTACTCCACAAAGAAGCTTTATCTATTTTTTTAGTAACGCAGGATACTAGCCTGAGTCAGCAAAAAAATATAAACAATAAATTTTGTTAATAAAATGTATAGCAGTTGACATTATAAATTTAAAAAAAATTTAACTAAAAAAATTAATTTACAGCAAAACTACTGTACAAATAAACTTCGTCTAATTTTTTACTAACTCAGTGCATGATCCTAAATCAGCAAATAAATATTATATATAATAATCGTCGTGATTCCAGATTTCCGGATCTCTGTCCACACTTGAAGTTAGTTATGGTTATTCTTTTGTTTTTTATACGTTTGTTTTGAAAATTAATTTTTGTGGGTTAAGTATTAGCATTTTTTATATTTTTAAATGTCAAATTTTTCAATGTTTATGTTATTATTGTACAGTGCTGCCAGATTGAAAGAAATATAGTCAATATAGTAAAAACTTGAAGTTTGTTTGAAAATGTTGTGAAGGCTGTGTATATATCAAGTAATTATGAAAATATTTATAAACATTTAAATTAAATAATATAAATAAACCATTTTTTAAAGATAAATTATAATTTTTTTTCTTTACGTTTTTATGATGATAATAATAAATGTAATAATTATTAATTACTAAAGTAATTGGTACTGTTCCATTTATTATTTTGCAAATCAAAAAATATGTTATATTTTCAAATATAAACATTAAATTTTTAATTTCAGATTAACTACATAATTAACTATTCTTGTTTATTATTTTATTTCACCTCCTGCTGGTTACCGGCTGTGGCTATTTTTTTATTAATTGTGAATTAAATTAATTTTTATGACCGAGATACTAATTGGAATTGTTCTAGCATGGTGGCCACTAAAAACAGTCAAAAAATTTCCCTGACTTTTTCCCGACTTTCCCTGACCAATATTCTGGGTGTTTTTAACTTGGTTTCTAATGAACAATAATTTAAATAAGAAATATATCTCTCAAATTATTATTAATAACTACTATTCATTTCAAACAGTTGAGAAGGATGTTTTAAGGATTTTTGAATCAATTTGTAGAAGTAGATACAATTCTTTATTTTTAAAATTAAATCTTTAATCTTAAAGTAGCTGAGACTGCGGAAAAAACTTAAATTTTGAAAAGATGTTTTTTAGTCAATAAATCCGTTTCGATGCAAAAATATATAAATAGATCAATCTTGTATAGGCCAATTGTCCTCACCAACATTTAATAAAAAAGCTTCTAATATTTTAGCGTAAAATAAATGTTTTGCTCTTTTTTCAAAACTTTGATTTTGTAACATTTAACAATTATAAATTTAATAAACTAAAATTTATTTATAAATAAAAAACAAAATTATGGGTTTAATTGTCGTGGGCGGTTTCGTTTTTCGGCCGTGTACTTGCCTAATGACATAAATACACTGAAAAAAATTATTTGATTCAATTAATTCGAATTATTTGCAAAAATTTTATTTGGATCTAATTAATATTTATTTGCTTCAAATAACTTGAATTATTTGAATCACATTTGTTTAACTGAAATAAATCTTAATTGGGTCAATTAAATAATTAATTGATTATAATAAACGAATTTATTTAATGCAAATAATTAGTTATTTGAAACAATATATTTATTTATTTCACTCAATTAATTGGATATTTGATATAAATAAAAATTATTTGATATTTATATCTAACTATTTCCGTTAGAGAGATAATGCAATTTGACTGTTTTGGCTGTTTAATATTTAGCCCTAGTCTTCCTTATATAAATTTTTTTTTCTTTTTATAATCTTTACAATTTCCCTGACTAATTGAAAAATTCCCTGACTTTTCCCTGACCTATTTATTTTTCCCTGACTTTTCCCTGACCAGTGGCCACCATAGACTAGCCATAGTTCAGGTCCAGTAATGTAAATTCTATTTAAATTGAGACCATTAAGTGAAAGTATTTGAATTTAAAAAAAATTAGAAGTTCGAAGTTCGAAGTTCTTAAATCTTTTTTGTAAACTTTAAAGTTTCAAAATAATATAAAATGAAAATTTAATTCTCTATAATTGTTAACTTTTTCCACTTTTAATTATTTCAAACTTTTTGTTAGGTAATAATAATTATTTCTTTAAACATTTTTTAAAATAAAATGGAGTTTAAATTGTTTAAAATAAGCAGTTTGACACAACATTCCCGCGCGCTTGCGCGCGGATAGTTTAGCTAGTGAACAATAATTGTTAATAAAATGTACAGCAGTTGACATTCTAAATTCAAAAAATATTTAACTATCAAAATTAATTTACGGCTAAACTACTGCACAAAGAAGCTTTATCTATTTTTTTGGTAACGCAGGATACTACCCTGAGTAAGCAAAAAATTAGAAACAATAGATTTTGTTAATAAAATGTACAGCAGTTGACATTAATAATCAAAATAAATTGTAACTAGAAAAATTAATTTACAACAAAGCTACTCCACAAAGAAGCTTAATCTATTTTTTTAGTAACGCAGGTAACTAGCCTGAGTCAGCAAAAAATTTAAAAAAATAAATTTTGTTCATAAAATGTGCAGCAGTGGACATTATAAATTCAAAAAATATTTAACTATCAAAATTAATTTACGGCTAAACTACTGCACAAAAAAGCTTTATCTATTTTTTTAGTAACGCAGGATACTAGCCTGAGTCAGCAAAAAATTAGAAACAATAGATTTTGTTAATAAAATGTACAGCAGTTGACATTAATAATCAAAATAAATTGTAACTAGAAAAATTAATTTACAACAAAGCTACTCCACAAAGAAGCTTAATCTATTTTTTTAGTAACGCAGGTAACTAGCCTGAGTCAGCAAAAAATTTAAAAAAATAAATTTTGTTCATAAAATGTGCAGCAGTGGACATTATAAATTCAAAAAATATTTAACTATCAAAATTAATTTACGGCTAAACTACTGCACAAAAAAGCTTTATCTATTTTTTTAGTAACGCAGGATACTAGCCTGAGTCAGCAAAAAATTAGAAACAATAGATTTTGTTAATAAAATGTACAGCAGTTGACATTAATAATCAAAATAAATTGTAACTAGAAAAATTAATTTACAACAAAGCTACTCCACAAAGAAGCTTTATCTATTGCTTCCTCATAAAGGAAGCCTTATAGTGATGTCGATTTCCGAATTTTTTAAAATCAATTATTTTTACAAATTTTCAAGTGTAGTATATATAATTCGTCGAGAGGAACAAATATCCGGATGTATGTGTGTATGTATGTGTGTGTGTATGTGTGTGTGTGTATGTATGTGTGTGTGTGTGTGTGTGTGTGTATGTCACCGATTCTTGTGGACAAATTTTCTCTTACACATCTTGATGGATTTTGATAAAATTTTGTAGGTGTATTACGGTCACGAATATCTTGAATCAGACAGAAGGATTTTCAAAAATATCTAAAAATAAAAATTTTTTAGCAATTTTTTAATTTTCGAAAAAAATGAATTTTTTTATTTTTTGAAATAACTTCTTTATTTATTAAAATTTTTATTAATTTTTCTCAGCATTATATTCCTGGCATGAAAACGAATCGATTCATGTATATAAAGTATATATTTCATGAAAATTTATGGAATTAATAAATATTATAATTTTTCACAAAAAATTAAAATTTTGTATTTTTTGACATTTTATCATAACACTTTAAAATAATTATTCTATAATAAAAAATTAAATAATAATATTTATTCAGGGTAGTTTACCCGGTTTATTAATTATATTTAATAAACTATTATAATTATTTAACTTTTAAAATTATATATAATAATATATATTGAGGAAGCTAAATGGTCATGAAATGAACAACTTGTTTTTTTAGTAACGCAGGATACTAGCCTGAGTCAGCAAAAAAATATAAACAATAAATTTTGTTAATAAAATGTATAGCAGTTGACATTATAAATTTAAAAAAAAATTTAACTAAAAAAATTAATTTACAGCAAAACTACTGTACAAATAAACTTCGTCTAATTTTTTACTAACTCAGTGCATGATCCTAAATCAGCAAATAAATATGAACAATAAATGTTAATAAAATGTACAGCAGTTGACATTATAAATTCAACAAAAATATTTAACTAAAAAAATTAATTTACGGCTAAACTACTGCACAAAGAAGCTTTATCTATTTTTTTTGGTAATGCAGGTTACTACCCTGAGTCAGCAAAAAATTAGAAACAATAGATTTCGTTAATAAAATGTACAGCAGTTGACATTAATAATCAAAATAAATTGTAACTAGAAAAATTAATTTACAACAAAGCTACTCCATAAAGAAGCTTAATCTATTTTTTTAGTAACGCAGGTAACTAGCCTGAGTCAGCAAAAAATTTAAAAAAATAAATTTTGTTCATAAAATGTGCAGCAGTGGACATTAATGTTCAAAAAAATTTAAACTAAAAAATCTAATTTCAAGGAAAAGTACTGTACAAATAAACTTTGTCTATTTATTTGGTAACGCAGGATATGATCCTGAGACAGCAAAAAATTAGAAACGAAAAATTTTGTTTATAAAATGTACAGCACTTGACATTATAAATTCAAAAAATATTTAACTATCAAAATTAATTTACGGCTAAACTACTGCACAAAGAAGCTTTATCTATTTTTTTGGTAACGCAGGATACTACCCTGAGTCAGCAAAAAATTAGAAACAATAAATTTCGTTTATAAAATGTACAGCAGTGGACATTATAAATTCAAAAAAAAATATTTAACTAAAAAAAATTAATTTACGGCTAAACTACTGCACAAAGAAGCTTTATCTATTTTTTGGTAATGCAGGTTACTACCCTAAGTCAGCAAAAAATTAGAAACAATAGATTTTGTTAATAAAATGTACAGCAGTGGAAATTAATGTTCAAAAAAATTTAAACTAAAAAATCTAATTTCAAGGAAAAGTACTGTACAAATAAACTTTGTCTAATTTTTCACTAACTCAGTGCATGATCCTAAATCAGCAAAAAAATATAAACAATAAATTTTGTTTATTAAATGTACAGCAGTGGACATTAATAATCAAAATAAATTGTAACTAGAAAAATTAATTTAATGGAAAAGTACTGAACAAATAAACTTCGTCTATTTTTTTGGCAACGCAGGATATGATCCTGAGACAGCAAAAAACTAGAAACGAAAAATTTTGTTTATAAAATGTACAGCAGTTGACATTATTAATCAAAATAAATTGTAACTAAAAAAATTAATTTACAACAAAGCTACTCCCCAAAGAAGCTTCATCTATTTTTTTAGTAACGCAGGATACTAGCCTGAGTCAGCAAAAAATTAAAAACAATAAATTTTGTTCATAAAATGTGCAGCAGTGGACATTAATGTTCCAAAAATATTTAAACCAAAAAAATCTAATTTAAAGGAAAAGTACTGTACAAATAAACTTCGTCTAATTTTTCACCAACTCAGTGCATGATCCTAAATCAGCAAAAAAATATAAACAATAAATTTTGTTAATGAAATGTACAGCAGTTAACATAAATTTTAAAAAAAATTTAACTAATAAAATTAATTTACGGCTAAACTACAGCACAAAGAAGCTTTATCTATTTTTTTAGTAACGCAGGATACTAGCCTGAGTCAGCAAAAAATTGAAAACAATAAATTTTGTTTATAAAATGTACACCAGTTGACATTATAAATTTAAAAAAATTAACTAAAAAATTAATTTAAAGCAAAATTACTGTACAAATAAACTTCGTCTAATTTTTTGGTAACGCAGGATACTACCCTGAGTCAGCAAAAAATTAGAAACGAAAAATTTTGTTTATAAAATGTACAGCACTTGACATTATAAATTCAAAAAAAAATATTTAACTAAAAAAAATTAATTTACGGCTAAACTACTGCACAAAGAAGCTTTATCTATTTTTTGGTAATGCAGGTTACTACCCTAAGTCAGCAAAAAATTAGAAACAATAGATTTTGTTAATAAAATGTACAGCAGTTGACATTAATAATCAAAATAAATTGTAACTAAAAAAATTAATTTACAACAAAGCTACAGCACAAAGAAGCTTCATCTATTTTTTTAGTAACGCAGGATACTAGCCGGAGTCAGCAAAAAATTAAAAACAATAAATTTTTTTAATTAAATGTGCAGCCGTGGACATAAATGTTAAAAAAAATTTTAACTAAAAAATCTAATTTAATGGAAAAGTACTGTACAAATAAACTTCGACTATCTTTTAGTAACGCAGAATACTAGCCTGAGTCAGCAAAAAATTAAAAACAATAAATTTTGTTCATAAAATGTGCAGCAGTGGACATTAATGTTCAAAAAAAATTTAAACCAAAAAATCTAATTTAAAGCAAAACTACTATACAAATAAACTTCGTCTAATATTTCACTAACTCAGTACATGATCCTAAATCAGCAAAAAAATATAAACAATAAATATTGTTAATAAAATGTATAGCAGTTGACATTATAAATTTAAAAAAAAAATAACTAAAAAAATTAATTTACAGCAAAACTACTGTACAAATAAACTTCGTCTAATTTTTTGGTAACACAGGATACTACCCTGAGTCAGCAAAAAATTAGAAACAATAAATTTCGTTTATAAAATGTACAGCAGTGGAAATTAATGTTCAAAAAAATTTAAACTAAAAAATCTAATTTCAAGGAAAAGTACTGTACAAATAAACTTTGTCTAATTTTTCACTAACTCAGTGCATGATCCTAAATCAGCAAAAAAATATAAACAATAAATTTTGTTAATTAAGTGTACAGCAGTGGACATTAATGTTCAAAAAAATTTAAACTAAAAAATTTAATTTAAAGGAAAAGTAGTGTACAAATAAACTTCGTCTATTTTTTTGGTAACGCAGGATATGATCCTGAGACAGCAAAAAATTAGAAACGAAAAATTTTGTTTATAAAATGTACAGCACTTGACATTATAAATTCAAAAAATATTTAACTATTAAAATTAATTTACGGCTAAACTACTGCACAAAGAAGCTTTATCTATTTTTTTGGTAACGCAGGATACTACCCTGAGTCAGCAAAAAATTAGAAACGAAAAATTTTGTTTATAAAATGTACAGCACTTGACATTATAAATTCAAAAAAAAAATATTTAACTAAAAAATCTAATTTAATGGAAAAGTACTGTACAAATAAACTTCGTCAATTTTGTAGTACCGCCGAATACTAGCCTGTGTAAGCAAAAAATTAAAAACAATAAATTTTGTTCATAAAATGTGCAGCAGTGGACATTAATGTTCAAAAAAAATTTAAACCAAAAAATCTAATTTAAAGCAAAACTACTATACAAATAAACTTCGTCTAATATTTCACTAACTCAGTACATGATCCTAAATCAACAAAAAAATATAAACAATAAATTTTGTTAATAAAATGTATAGCAGTTGACATTATAAATTTAAAAAAAAAAATAACTAAAAAAATTAATTTACAGCAAAACTACTGTACAAATAAACTTCGTCTAATTTTTTGGTAACGCAGGATACTACCCTGAGTCAGCAAAAAATTAGAAACAATAAATTTCGTTTATAAAATGTACAGCAGTGGAAATTAATGTTCAAAAAAATTTAAACTAAAAAATCTAATTTCAAGGAAAAGTACTGTACAAATAAACTTTGTCTAATTTTTCACTAACTCAGTGCATGATCCTAAATCAGCAAAAAAATATAAACAATAAATTTTGTTAATTAAATGTACAGCAGTGGACATTAATGTTCAAAAAAAATTAAACTAAAAAATTTAATTTAAAGGAAAAGTACTGTACAAATAAACTTCGTCTATTTATTTGGTAACGCAGGATATGATCCTGAGACAGCAAAAAATTAGAAACGAAAAATTTTGTTTATAAAATGTACAGCACTTGACATTATAAATTCAAAAAATATTTAACTATCAAAATTAATTTACAGCAAAACTACTGCACAAAGAAGCTTCATCTATTTTTTTGGTAACGCAGGATACTACCCTGAGTCAGCAAAAAATTAGAAACAATAAATTTTGTTTATAAAATGTACAGCAGTGGACATTAATGTTCAAAAAAAATTTAAACCAAAAAATCTAATTTAAAGCAAAACTACTATACAAATAAACTTCTTCTAGTTTTACTAACTCAGTACATGATCCTAAATCAGCAAAAAAATATAAACAATAAATTTTGTTAATAAAATGTATAGCAGTTGACATTATAAATTTAAAAAAAAATTTAACTAAAAAAATTAATTTACAGCAAAACTACTGTACAAATAAACATCGTCTAATTTTTTACTAACTCAGTGCATGATCCTAAATCAGCAAATAAATATGAACAATAAATGTTAATAAAATGTACAGCAGTTGACATTAAAAATTTAAACTAAAAAATCTAATTTCAAGGAAAAGTACTGTACAAATAAACTTCGTCTAATTTTTCACTAACTCAGTGCATGATCCTAAATCAGCAAAAAATTAGAAACAATAGATTTTGTTAATAAAATGTACAGCAGTTGACATTAATAATCAAAATAAATTGTAACTAGAAAAATTAATTTAATGGAAAAGTACTGTACAAATAAACTTCGTCTATTTTTTTGGCAACGCAGGATATGATCCTGAGACAGCAAAAAACTAGAAACGAAAAATTTTGTTTATAAAATGTACAGCAGTTGACATTATTAATCAAAATAAATTGTAACTAAAAAAATTAATTTACAACAAAGCTACTCCCTAAAGAAGCTTCATCTATTTTTTTAGTAACGCAGGATACTAGCCTGAGTCAGCAAAAAATTAAAAACAATAAATTTCGTTTATAAAATGTACAGCAGTGGACATTAATGTTAAAAAAAAATTTAACTAAAAAAATTAATTTACAGCAAAACTACTGTACAAATAAACTTCGTCTAATTTTTTAGTAACGCAGGATACTAGCCTGAGTCAGCAAAAAATTAAAAACAATAAATTTTGTTAATAAAATGTACAGCAGTTAACATAAATTTTAAAAAATGTTTAACTAATAAAATTAATTTACAGCAAAACTACTGCACAAAGAAGCTTCATCTATTTTCTTGGTAACGCAGGATACTACCCTGAGTCAGCAAAAAATTAGAAACGAAAAATTTTGTTTATAAAATGTACAGCACTTGACATTATAAATTCAAAAAAAAATATTTAACTAAAAAAAATTAATTTACGGCTAAACTACTGCAGAAAGAAGCTTTATCTATTTTTTGGTAATGCAGGATACTACCGTGAGTCAGCAAAAAATTAGAAACAATAAATTTCGTTTATCAAATGTACAGCAGTGGACATTAATGTTAAAAAAGATTTTAACTAAAAAATCTAATTTAATGGAAAAGTACTGTACAAATAAACTTCGTCTATTTTTTAGTAACGCAGAATACTAGCCTGAGTCAGCAAAAAATTAAAAACAATAAATTTTGTTCATAAAATGTGCAGCAGTGGACATTAATGTTCAAAAAAAATTTAAACCAAAAAATCTAATTTAAAGCAAAACTACTATACAAATAAACTTCGTCTAATATTTCACTAACTCAGTACATGATCCTAAATCAGCAAAAAAATATAAACAATAAATTTTGTTTATAAAATGTATAGCAGTTGACATTATAAATTTAAAAAAAAATTTAACTAAAAAAATTAATTTACAGCAAAACTACTGTACAAATAAACTTCGTCTAATTTTTTGGTAACGCAGGATACTACCCTGAGTCAGCAAAAAATTAGAAACAATAAATTTCGTTTATAAAATGTACAGCAGTGGAAATTAATGTTCAAAAAAATTTAAACTAAAAAATCTAATTTCAAGGAAAAGTACTGTACAAATAAACTTTGTCTAATTTTTCACTAACTCAGTGCATGATCCTAAATCAGCAAAAAAATATAAACAATAAATTTTGTTAATTAAATGTACAGCAGTGGACATTAATGTTCAAAAAAATTTAAACTAAAAAATTTAATTTAAAGGAAAAGTAGTGTACAAATAAACTTCGTCTATTTTTTTGGTAACGCAGGATATGATCCTGAGACAGCAAAAAATTAGAAACGAAAAATTTTGTTTATAAAATGTACAGCAGTTGACATTATTAATCAAAATAAATTGTAACTAAAAAAATTAATTTACAACAAAGCTACTCCCCAAAGAAGCTTCATCTATTTTTTTAGTAACGCAGGATACTAGCCTGAGTCAGCAAAAAATTAAAAACAATAAATTTTGTTCATAAAATGTGCAGCAGTGGACATTAATGTTCAAAAAAATTTAAACTAAAAAATTTAATTTAAAGGAAAAGTAGTGTACAAATAAACTTCGTTTATTTTTTTGGTAACGCAGGATATGATCCTGAGACAGCAAAAAATTAGAAACGAAAAATTTTGTTTATAAAATGTACAGCACTTGACATTATAAATTCAAAAAATATTTAACTATCAAAATTAATTTACGGCTAAACTACTGCACAAAGAAGCTTTATCTATTTTTTTGGTAACGCAGGATACTACCCTGAGTCAGCAAAAAATTAAAAACAATAAATTTTGTTCATAAAATGTGCAGCAGTGGACATTAATGTTCAAAAAAAATTTAAACCAAAAAATCTAATTTCAAGGAAAAGTACTGTACAAATAAACTTCGTCTATTTTTTTGGTAACGCAGGATATGATCCTGAGACAGCAAAAAATTAGAAACGAAAAATTTTGTTTATAAAATGTACAGCACTTGACATTATAAATTCAAAAAAAACTTTAACTAAAAAAATTAATTTACAGCAAAACTACTGTACAAATAAACTTCGTCTAATTTTTTGGTAACGTAGGATACTACCCTGAGTCAGCAAAAAATTAGAAACAATAAATTTCGTTTATAAAATGTACAGCAGTGGAAATTAATGTTCAAAAAAATTTAAACTAAAAAATCTAATTTCAAGGAAAAGTACTGTACAAATAAACTTCGTCTATTTTTTTGGTAACGCAGGATATGATCCTGAGACAGCAAAAAATTAGAAACGAAAAATTTTGTTTATAAAATGTACAGCACTTGACATTATAAATTCAAAAAAAAATATTTAACTAAAAAAAATTAATTTACGGCTAAACTACTGCAGAAAGAAGCTTTATCTATTTTTTGGTAATGCAGGTTACTACCCTAAGTCAGCAAAAAATTAGAAACAATAGATTTTGTTTATAAAATGTACAGCACTTGACATTATAAATTCAAAAAAAAAATATTTAACTAAAAAATCTAATTTAATGGAAAAGTACTGTACAAATAAACTTCGTCTATTTTTTAGTAACGCAGAATACTAGCCTGTGTCAGCAAAAAATTAAAAACAATAAATTTTGTTAATAAAATGTATAGCAGTGGACATTAATGTTCAAAAAAAATTTAAACCAAAAAATCTAATTTAAAGCAAAACTACTATACAAATAAACTTCGTCTAATATTTCACTAACTCAGTACATGATCCTAAATCAGCAAAAAAATATAAACAATAAATTTTGTTAATAAAATGTATAGCAGTTGACATTATAAATTTAAAAAAAAATTTAACTAAAAAAATTAATTTACAGCAAAACTACTGTACAAATAAACTTCGTCTAATTTTTTGGTAACGCAGGATACTACCCTGAGTCAGCAAAAAATTAGAAACAATAAATTTCGTTTATAAAATGTACAGCAGTGGACATTAATGTTAAAAAAAAATTTAAACTAAAAAATCTAATTTCAAGGAAAAGTACTGTACAAATAAACTTTGTCTAATTTTTCACTAACTCAGTGCATGATCCTAAATCAGCAAAAAAATATAAACAATAAATTTTGTTAATTAAATGTACAGCAGTTGACATTAATGTTTAAAAAAATTTTAACTAAAAAATTTAATTTAAAGGAAAAGTAGTGTACAAATAAACTTCGTCTATTTTTTTGGTAACGCAGGATATGATCCTGAGACAGCAAAAAATGAGAAACGAAAAATTTTGTTTATAAAATGTACAGCACTTGACATTATAAATTCAAAAAATATTTAACTATCAAAATTAATTTACGGCTAAACTACTGCACAAAGAAGCTTTATCTATTTTTTTGGTAACGCAGGATACTACCCTGAGTCAGCAAAAAATTAGAAACAATAAATTTCGTTTATAAAATGTACAGCAGTGGAAATTAATGTTCAAAAAAATTTAAACTAAAAAATCTAATTTCAAGGAAAAGTACTGTACAAATAAACTTTGTCTAATTTTTCACTAACTCAGTGCATGATCCTAAATCAGCAAAAAAATATAAACAATAAATTTTGTTAATTAAATGTACAGCAGTGGACATTAATGTTTAAAAAAATTTTAACTAAAAAATTTAATTTAAAGGAAAAGTAGTGTACAAATAAACTTCGTCTATTTTTTTGGTAACGCAGGATATGATCCTGAGACAGCAAAAAATGAGAAACGAAAAATTTTGTTTATAAAATGTACAGCACTTGACATTATAAATTCAAAAAATATTTAACTATCAAAATTAATTTACGGCTAAACTACTGCACAAAGAAGCTTTATCTATTTTTTTGGTAACGCAGGATACTACCCTGAGTCAGCAAAAAATTAGAAACAATAAATTTCGTTTATCAAATGTACAGCAGTGGACATTAATGTTAAAAAAAATTTTAACTAAAAAATCTAATTTAATGGAAAAGTACTGTACAAATAAACTTCGTCTATTTTTTTAGTAACGCAGTACATGATCCTAAATCAGCAAATAAATATGAACAATAAATGTTAATAAAATGTACAGCAGTTGACATTAAAAATTTAAAAAAAAATTTAAACTAAAAAATCTAATTTCAAGGAAAAGTACTGTACAAATAAACTTCGTCTAATTTTTCACTAACTCAGTGCATGATCCTAAATCAGCAAAAAAATATCAACAATAAATATTGTTAATAAAATGTACAGCAGTTGACATTATTAATCAAAAAAAAATTTAACTAAAAAAACTAATTTACAGCAAAACTACCGCATAAAGAACCATCATCTATTTTTTTGGTAACGCTGAATATAATCCTGAGGAAGCAAAAAATTAGAAACGAAAAATTTTGTTTATAAAATGTACAGCAGTTGACATAAATTTTAAAAAATATTTAACTAAAAAAATTAATTGACAACAAAGCTACTACACAAAGAAGCTTCATCTATTTTTTTAGTAACGCAGGATACTAGCCTGAGTCAGCAAAAAATTAAAAACAATAAATTTTGTTCATAAAATGTGCAGCAATGGACATTAATGTTCAAAAAAATTTAAACTAAAAAATTTAATTTAAAGGAAAAGTACTGTACAAATAAACTTCGTCTATTTTTTTGGTAACGTAGGATATGATCCTGAAACAGCAAAAAATTAGAATCGAAAAATTTTGTTTATAAAATATACAGCAGTTGACATTATTAATCAAAAAAAAATTTAACTAAAAAAACTAATTTACAGCAAAACTACCGCATAAAGAAGCTTTATCTATTTTTTTGGTAATGCAGGTTACTACCCTAAGTAAGCAAAAAAATATAAATAATAAATTTTTTTAATAAAATGTACAGCAGTTCACATTATTAATCAAAATAAATTGTAACTAAAAAAATTAATTTACAACAAAGCTACTCCAGAAAGAAGCTTCATCTATTTTTTTAGTAACGCAGGATACTATCCTGAGTCAGCAAAAAATTAAAAACAATAAATTTTGTTAATTAAATGTACAGCAGTGGACATTAATGTTCCAAAAATATTTAAACCAAAAAAATCTAATTTAAAGGAAAAGTACTGTACAAATAAATTTCGTCTATTTTTTTGGTAACGCAGGATATGATCCGGAGACAGCAAAAAATTAGAAACGAAAAATTTTGTTTATAAAATGTACAGCACTTGACATTATAAATTCAAAAAAAATATTTAACTAAAAAAATTAATTTACGGCTAAACTACTGCACAAAGAAGCTTTATCTATTTTTTTGGTAATGCAGGTTACTACCCTAGGTCAGCAAAAAATTAGAAACAATAGATTTTGTTAATAAAATGTACAGCAGTTGACATTAATAATCAAAATAAATTGTAACTAAAAAAATTAATTTATGGCAAAAATACTGCACAAAGAAGCTTCATCTATTTTTTTGGTAACGCAGGATTCTAGCCTGAGTCAGCAAAAAAATATAAATGAAAAATTTCGTTTATAAAATGTACAGCAGTGGACATTAATGTTCCAAAAATATTTAAACCAAAAAAATCTAATTTAAAGCAAAAATACTGTACAAATAAACTTGGTCTAATTTTTCGCTATTTCAGTGCATAATCTTAAATCAGCAAAAAAATATAAACAATAAATTTTTTTAATAAAATGTACAGCAGTTGACATTATTAATCAAAATAAATTGTAACTAAAAAAATTAATTTAAAGGAAAAGTACTGTACAAATAAACTTCGTCTATTTTTTTGGTAACGCAGGATATTTTTACAAATATGTTCTACGAACGTTGTAAAAGATACTTTATATTTTTTTTGTGTACATAAGAATTGAATAGAAAATAGTGAATTTAAATTTTAAATAAAAAACTATTAAAACAAATTTTCTCAATAAAGAATTTAATAAAAAAATAAATTTTTTAAATATGAATTTAAATATTGTTGTGGTCTCATTTCATTTGCATTAATGTTAAAAAAGATTTTTTTCAAACTATATGGTAAACTGTACATTTTTGAATGGTATAAAATTAAAGTACTTTCTACAAAATCGCAGTAATTGGTACTTAATATTTTTTACTACTTAAATTAAAACCTACACCCAGATATTGTTTTGTTATTTTAAAAAGCAGTTTCTTTAAACATTTTTTTAACAATCCAAATTAGTTAAAAATGCCCACTTCTTTTTATTTTGTTTTAATACTTTTTTATTATTTGTTCTATTTTTCAATGATTTATTTACTTCAATTTATTTATTTTTTTTACTTTTGAAGAAAAAAATAAAATTAGTAGGAAATTTTTTGGAAAACATATGAATAAATTTAATTAAAAGAATTAATTGAATAAACATTTTCTTCAGGGTGCAGGAATTAATAATAGAACATAAAATATTTTTTTTGACTTACCCCCAATCTCTAGGGAAAAAAATGTTGTCTCTGAGTGTTGACTGTTGAAGTTTCTTGAGGAATGAAAATTCTTTTCTTCTTCGTAAAACTAATTACTTACTTCGATAATTACCTAGCTAATGTAATCACATTTTTTGGTTTCGATATTCCTAGCTAAATAATTGACAACAAACATTAATAAAAACAATCAGTGAAAAATATCCTATTACAATAAGAGCTAAACAGAAAACTTGTCGCAAATTTCCAGCCAATTTAGCACAACACTTTGAAGTCTTCTTGTCTCCTGTTGTTCCTCCTTCATTCTCTCTCCGATGATTGGTCGAGAAAAGAGAAGACATCGCTGCAGAAATTTTTTTTTCAATTAGAAAAGAAAAAGTACGAAAAAAGATAAAATTTCAAAAAGTATAAATTAATTTCTATAACCATAATTTTCTCTACAAAAAATTATTTTTCTTCATAAAAAGTTTTTAAAATGACACTAAACTTTTATTTTCTTTATTAAAGTCAAGAATAAAGAACCTATTGTATTTTTCTAACTGAAATTTATTCGAATATTATATTTTTGTAAAATATACAACAATTATTACTAAAATTTAAATAAAATTCTCCCTCTTCAATAAATTTTCAACAAAAACAATTTTTTAATTTATTTGAATATTATATTTTTGTAAAATATACAACAATTATTACCAAAATTTAAATAAAATTCTCCCTCTTTAATAAATTTTCGTGTCATCCTTGTTGTTTTATCCTTTTCCTTCTACTAATTAACACTTCAAAAAAAAAATTTTCGTTAATAATCGTTGTGTACTTCAACTTGGCGAATACAACTGGGAGAAAAAGCCAAGGTGTAAAAAAAAGTCATTAGAGTTTTATTTGGAAACTATTAAACCGATTTAATAGTATTAGGTAATACGCAACTTTTAATTCTAGTTTTGAAGTTGTACCCTTAATAAAATAGTTTTTATTGTAATTTTAATTTTTGAATTGCCTACGCAAAATATTTTGATGACCTTTTCGAACATATTACAACCTGATTAAGTGAATGGGTAATAAAAGCAAATTATTTACACCCAGAGAAATGGTATATTTGTCTCAGAACCAACTAGACTTTTTATTTGTTTCAAATAAATTTATTTAGTTTAAATAAAATTTTATTTAACTCAAATATATGTTTTATTTATGTCAAATATAAATTTTATTTAAAACAAATAAAAAGTCTAGTTGGTTCTGAGACAAATATACGTTTATTTAAGTAAAATAAAATATATTTGATTTAAATAATAATTTTCTCTGGGTGTACAAAAATAATTTAATATTTGCCAAGAATTTAATTAAAATTTTAAAAAATAATTGAAATTCTTCGATGAGTTTTATTATTTATGAAAATAATTGAATTCTTGCTAAGAATCTTATGCATTTTTTTTAAATTGAATTTTTACAAAAAGGATTATTATTATTGAAAGCAATTTAAATATTGTGAATCATGGAATAAAATTTTGTTAAATAATAGATTTTTTTGAAATTGCTAATCTGAACTATTTGAATTCCTATGGAAAGTTTATTATTTATGAAATTATTCTTTTCTAATATTTTATAAGCAATAAAGAATTTATAGTTGAAAAATATAAGATTATTAAAATTAAGCTACTTATTTAAACTTTACTGTTAAAAATCTTGATTAAAGAAAATTATATTTTTTGGTACTTACTCATCAAGGACGCCCCCGAAGAATTAAAGAAAAATCCGTATAATTTTTATTTATATTTTTATAAACATTTTTTTAAGCTTTGATTTTTTAAATTCTATTCATTACTTTTTATGCCTTTCGAATTTTTTAGTGAAACAATTTTAACTTCTATTTTCATGAATTTAAAATTTAAATTTCAGCTGAAAATAATAATTTCAAAACATATTCTCTATCAACACAAAGGATAATTAACTTTCCTGTTTACAATAAGGGATTAAATTTTCTCTCTAATTCAAAATTAATGAAGAAATCAAATATAAATTGAAATTAACAATTTCTTTACAGTTTTCAATAATTTTCTACTCAAAAATTTAATAATAGAATAATTTCAAATATCAGATAGTAGTAACACAAGAAAAATGTTAACAATTCATTTGTTTACATTTTTTATGAAAAAATTTATTTACTACAATTTTCCAATCAAAGTTTTATTTTTTATTCATTATTATTTTTATACTTCTTAATTCTTATATCTTTACAATTTTTTAAAAATATTTTTTAAATTTATTTAAAATTTTTATTTATTATTTATTGTTACTAATTTTATTTCTAAAAATTTTACCTTGAAGAATATTATTTTCTAATGAATTTTTAATTTTAACTATTTTTTTTAACGATCAGCAAAAAATTTTGTAAATTTAGGAATAATATGTTAATAAACTGAATTTTTAATGTAAAAAAATCAAATTTTTTAATAAAACCTTTTGTTTATAGTTTATTCTTAAACTCAGAAAATTTTTGAAAATATTTAACTCATTAGAGAATTTTTTATGATTAAAAATAATGTGAATAATAGAATTTAGCTCATCACATTGTTCCTAAATTGTAAAATATTTTTGTATTGTAATACATTTTAGAAATAAATCTTTTTATTTTTTTTTAATAAAAAAAGATGTCAATAAATTTTCAAGTATTTTAAGTATAAAATTAACATAAAATTGTTATTACTTTTAAAATAAGCATATTGAATTTAATTATTTTTATTTCTTTTTTATTATTGAAATATAGAAACAAAATAGAAATCTACAACTTTTAAAGTTTACAATTTTATTTATAATTCTTACTTGAATTATTTCAAACTTCGAATTTATCAAAAAATGTAATCTACTAAAAAATTGTAATTTTACTATTAAAATATGAAATAATTTTACTCGTTTTTTAATAATTATTTTTAAACTCCAAACCTTACTAATATTAAGTTAACATTTTTATTTTTTTCTAATTTTGAAAAAGAAAAATAAAATAAATTTTTTACTTATTGTAAAGATAAAATATTTAATTTTAATTCTTGCCTGTTGTTGAGTCAACATTTTTTATTTCAAACATTTTTTTTAATAACATTTTTCATACTTATTGTTATTAAAAAAATGTTTGAATTGAAAAATTAAAAATTGTATTTTTTCTTAATTTAATAAATAAAAAAGTAAAATAAATTATAGACATTTTTGACTTACCACTTTGGCGATCTCAGCTTTGAAAATTTCCGGACAATTTAAATCACGCTTCTGTTTCCTTTAAGTCCTGTTTCTTCTGTCGACTTTTCTCTAAGGACTGCCGAAAAATATGTCTCTGCAAAATAAATTTTCAATTAATTAGAAAAGTTTTGAAAAAAAATCATACTTTTTTTTAAATTAGTAAATAAACGGTCTAAAATTAAATCTTTTACAAATTTTTTTCAAAGTGTTTTTTATATTAAAAAACTTTTATTTAAATATATTTTTTATATAATAAAAATGAAAATTTCAGTTACAGAAGAATAATTAAATTAGAAATAATTAAAACATTCACATTTATATTGAATTAAAAAAAAAATTCCAATAATTATTATAATATTAAGTATTTCATTTAATTATTCGTTAATAATGAGCTAAATATTCTGATTGTAACAAATATTTCCAACTTTTGTAATTCCGGTAATAATTTTAACAACCATTAACTAATATAAATTCATCAATTAAAAAGCAAACAAATTTTTATTATAATTTTGTCGTACTTACTCATTATTTTTCAATTCAATAAATTTTCATCAATAAATTAAAAGCACTCAATTTACAAAAAATATTATAAATATTGAAATAAAAAAATATAATTCTTTTATTTAGTGAAATAAAATTTGTTATTTAACAGACTGTGACGCAGTAGGAAAACTGAGGCAGAAGTCGAAAACTATTCAAAAAGGAAGGAAGAGAAGGGGAAAGGGCTCAATTTCAATTTCTTACTTTTATTGTCGTTGACGAAAAGATAGATAAGGACAAGAAGAAAACAACGCCGAAAGTCTTTATCTTTCTTATTTACAAAAGGGGATTAACTTCTCTCTCTAATTCTATTTATAAAACTGTAAATATTGAAAATAATTTTTAAAATTTTCTGTAATTTTCCATTGAAATTTACAGAAAAATATTTTGAAAAAATTGACTGAATAGAAAAGTAATAACATTTTACGATAATAATTTGTAAAAATGTTTATTCATTTCTGTTTCACTTATTAATTAATAAATAATAATTATTTCGAAAAAAAATTTTAAGTCTTAGGGTTTTTCCATAAACCACGTTGCACTTCAAGGTGAAAGGGAGAGGAGGTAAAGCTATTGCCCACGATAAAAGAAACAAATGGCGCTAATACATTGTGTGGATTACAGTTTTTGAAAATTCTTAATTAAATTCTTTTTGAAGAATTTCTTTTAATTTTTTTCAAATAATGATGTTTCGTTAATAATTTTAATTAAAAATTTTTTAAATAATTGAATGTTATGAACAACAATTTTATTAAAATTTTAGAAAATAATTGAATTTTTTTGAAAAATTTTATAACGAATTAAGAAAAAAATTCTGACATTTTTTGAAATTAACAGAAATTTTGCTAAGGCTTTACTTTATAGGTAAAAAAAATAATTAAATTGCTTCGAAGGATTTATTACAATTTTAGAAAATAATTGTTTTCGTTCGTGAAATTTTATTAAAATTTGGTTTCAAAATAATTGAATTTTTGCACACAAAAGAATTCAATTATTTAAAATTGAACTTTTAATAAAATTAGTCTCAAGAATTCAATTATTTTCAAAAGTAATAAATTCTTGGAAAAAATCTAATTATGTTCAAAAATTTACAAAAAATTCTCGTCAACTTTCAATTACTTTTATAAATAATAAAATTTTTCTCCGACATTCAAAACATTTCTAAAAAAATTTATTAAAGTTATTGGCACAATTTCGAATATTTTAAAAATATATGTACAATTTTTATCAAATTTCTCGAAAAATGGAATTATTCCTAAAAATGTTATTAAAATTTGTCAAGAGAATTCAACTATTCGAAAATTTGTTGATAAAATTCTTTATGGAAATTCAATTGTAAGAAACATTCAATTATTGAATAAGATATTTATTTTCATAATCTAAAAATTCAATTATTAAACAAAAAATTTGTACAATATTCTTCAGGAACATTGAATTATTTTTCCAAAAAATAAAAATTCCAATAAATCATTGCTGAATTTCAATTATTTTTAATACAATTTTAATCGAATTTCTCAAAAAAATGTGAATATTCTTTAGAATTAATTAAAATTCATCGAAAGAATTTCATTACTTAAAAAATTTGTTTATAGAATTCTTTATCAGAAATGAATTAAATTCTTTTTGAAGAATTTCTTTTAATTTTTTTCAAATAATGATGTTTCGTTAATAATTTTAATTAAAAATTTTTAAAATAACTGAATTTTATGAACAACAATTTTAATAAAATTTTAGAAAATAGTTGAATTATTTTGAAAAATTTTATAACGAATTAAGAAGAAAATTTAATCCTTTCGGGACATTTTTTTGAAAATAACTAAATTTTTGCTAAGACTTTACTTTAGTTGAAAAAAATAATTGAATTGTTTTGAAGAATTTATGGAAACTTTAGAAAATAATTGTTTTCGTTCTTGAAATTTTATTAAAGTTTGGTTGAAAAATAATTGAATTTTTGCAGAAAATTTTACTATTTTTATAGAAATAATCATTGAATTCCTAGAAAGAATATTATTTTTATAGAAATAATTAAATTCTTACAAAGAACATTATTTTTATAGGAATAACTGAATTCTCACAAAGAATATTATTTTTATTTATGAAAAAATTGAATTCTTGCGAAGAATTAAATTTTTTGTAATAAATATACAAAAATAATTAATTAGTATCTAACTTAGTTAGTGATTGAATTTTTTAAAAGTTTGAATCTGAAATTATTCAAAAATTCACATTTGAAAATAAAAAATTTTGTAATTTTCATAATAATAATAAATTCAATACCACGATCCGTGGTATTTAATCATAATTTGCTACTATATATTAAATAAAATATTTTTTTGAAACGTTTTTGTTTTGTTATTTTAATGAATTTAAAATTAAAATTTGTAATAAACTTTTAAAAAGTGAGTATTATTTTTATCACTTTTCAAAAATTTTTTTCACTACTAAAATTTGCCCGGCGCGGCGTATGGAAAATTACTAAAATATCAATCAATTTTCACTGATTCGCCGGAATTAAAAAATTACTAGAAATTTTTGTCATATATATTGAAAATTTCAATTTTTTTTAAATTAGGTAATCAGTGAAAAATGACTAAAATAATTTCAATCATTTTTAACTTTTTTCTTAATTAAAAAAAATTTCTGTGTCTTGATATTTTTTTAGTCCAATTTTTGTCTAAAATCAAAATATTCTTGATTTTCTTTTCACTGAATTCGATATTCGTAATAAATTTTCTTAGACACAAATTAAATTCTGGTACCATCACGAACACGACTTTCCAAGTGCTGATCCTGTCGTATTCCAAAACAAATGTTTCCCTAACAATCCCCATTTCCATAATAATATTTTCCCCTCATTTATTTATTACCATCAAAATATATTTCATAAAGAGAAAAAAAAACATTCTCCTACAAGCTATGAGAGAATACAACTGAAAGTTTTCATAGCATTCAAAGAATGGCGACATTCGTTTGTTCGTTTGTTTTTTTTTTAACACATTACGATGTGCGTTTAATTTGGAACTGGAAAATTTGAAAAGCTCTGTTTCTAGGAATATAAAAAAGCGCACAATAAATCCGGATATTTTACGAGGGTAGAGTTGAACGTGAGCCATATATAAAGGTGGGTAGAATCATAAAGCTTGAGCTAATTCCAAGTTGTGAACTTTTTTAAAAGCACGAGAGGATATCTCTCTTTGTGGGTCTTCAGCCGTTCTCAACAATTGTCCTTTTTTTCAGCGCGCGCGCGCACACACACACACACACACATTAGGTAAACGTGGTTTTCAGATAAAAGACGCCAGTGTCGTCTTCAACTTTTCTGATATCACAACCAAGTGTATATGTATATAGATACTGCTACGATATACGTTCACTAGTCTCGAAAGGGGATTTTTTTTTCTTTCTTTTACTTTGCAAATCGCTTCTGAGCCTACGCTTTAAATCATTTTCTTTTTCTTCTTCTTTTCTCGATGGCTAAACTTTTCCATCAAATTCAGTGCTCAACGATAAACGGCGGAAAAAATCTCAGTAACACGTGAATTTCAATTTATTTAGAATAATTTAGTGGACGAAATAATGCCAAAATGGGAAAAAATTAGATGGTTTAATTTACATGCTCGATGGCTTAGTGGGTAAAAGCACTTAGTCAACAGAGTGACACATCGCGTTCGAATCCTGCCTAGGGAGAATTTTTTTCTAGCTATCGCTAATGTAAATTATATTTATCAGGATTGCCACGCAACCTGGAAAACTGGAAATGTCAGGAAATTTTATAAAAATTTTAAAAAATAACCTGGAAAAGTCGGGGAATTTTGATCGAAATCCTAGAAATTTTTAGTTTTCTAATTGAAATTCTTGAAATCTAATTTTACTTAAACATTTCAAAATGAATTCAATTTGAAAAGAGTTGAATTTACAAATTTCATGATTAAATGAACTTCAAAAGATATTTATTCAAGATTTTGTAAAATTTCAACTTTAAATGAATTCCATTAAAACATTTCAAAACCTACATATTAAAAAAAAAACCTTAATAACTAAAATTTAAAAAAACAATAAAAATTTTTAAATATATATTTCATTGATTATTAAAAATTACGGATTTATAGAAGAATGTTAGTTAAAAACACTAAAACAAATTGATTTTTAAAACAAATACATATTATTGGAAAAATTCAATTACTTTTTTTTAACTTTTATAATTTATTCTTCAAAGAATTAAACTATTTTCAAAAACTTTAATGTAATTCTTTTGTAAAAATTCAATTTTTTTTAAAATAATTTTAATAAAAAAATCTTCATAGAATTTTAATTGATTTCAAAAACTATTCAAAATTAAATTATTTTCAATGTTTGCTAATTTAATTTAAATTTTTACAAAACAATTCAATTATTTAAACCGAAATTTTAATAAAATTAGTCTCAAGAATTCAATTATTTTCAAACGTAAGATAATTCTTCGCAAAAATCCAATTCTATTTGAAAATTTACAAAAATTCTTGTCAAAATTTGAATTGTTTCCAGTTTTTTCAAAAATTTTTATAATATGCTTGTCAGAATTTCAATTAATTTTAATATGTACAAAATTTTAATCGAGTTTCTCGAATCTCAAATGAAATAATTATTGTTAAATTTTTTTTAAAATTTCTCTCCTGACAATAAATAATAAAAAAAACATAGTATAATTAAATTTTGATAGAATTCTTTCTGAAAATTCAATTTTAAGAAACATTAAATTATTTAATAAATTGTTTATTTTTATAATTAAATAATTGATTTCTTGGAGAATTTTCAAATGAATATTGAATTAAAAATAAATTTCAGTAAAAATTTTCGATTAAAATTGAATATCATAAATTCAAAAATATTTATTTATTTGAAAATTCTACGAGAATTCATTTATTTAACTCTAAAAATAAACATTTTATTAAATAATTGAGCTTGTTTTAAAATTGAATTTTCATGAGAAGAACTTTATTAAAATTTTTGAAAATAATTGAATTATTTACTTTTCCAGGATAAAAACAGAATTTTTTAAGGTTTTAAATGAAGCTAATAATTTAATCGTACAAATGATCCAAATTTTTTTTCACCTTCAGTGTTACATAAAAATTTCTATCGAAAAAAATAACTAAAATTAAACAATATTTAGATTAGAATTAATTTGTTTTTATCTAAAAAATAATTTTTGTTTGTAAATAAAATACATATTAGAAGTAAAAAAAATATTGTCGTTCATTTGAAATTTCGAAACTTTAGGAAAGTGGTTTTTAAAACAACATTTATATTTTACCAAATTAAATAACTCCCTGATTTACAGTCAAAACTTTGCCATTTTTGACTCAATTATTTATTTCTAAAATGCAAAAAACATTCATCTTTAAATCAATGTTATTTTTAATATTTTTTGAAAAAGTTTTTTTTTCAGAATTATCAAATTAATTTTATAAATTCTTCAATTAGATATGTATTAGAAAATATATAAATATACTAATAATAATAATTGAAAGAAAATTCAATTAAACTTTTTGAAAGAATTCTACAAAACTGTTAATTAAAAATATGAAAAAATACCATTTTCATAGATATTAATTTGAAACCTTTTTGAAATTCAATTATATCTATAATTGAATTTTATGAAGAATTTCTTTCAATTTTTTCAAATAATCACTTTTGTTAAAAATTATAATTAAATACTTTATTTTTAAAATTTATTAGAATTGTTTTGAGTATAATTGAATTCTTGTGGAAAATTTTATTATTTATGTAAATAATTTAATTCTTGTGAAGAATTTTACTATTTTTAAAAATAATTAAATTGTTTCCAAGAATTTATTAAAAATTTGTAAAATAAATTAATTCTTTCGAAGAATTTTGTTACAAATTGGAAAAAATTTTACTGAATCTTTCAACGATGTTTTATTAAAAAATTGACATAATAAAATTTCTATAAACAAATTATGTCATTTTTTAATTAAAAAAAGATAATAAAATATTTTATAAGAATTTTCTTAGATATTTGGAAAATAATTGAATTTTTAAAGTAAATTTTACATACAATCTTAGAAATTTTTTTTGTGATTAAATCACTTTCATAGAATTATTATTTATTTACATTGTTACTATATTAATAAATAAATTAATTAAATATTACTTTCTTTTATTTAAAAAACATTAATTAATTAATTCATTCATTATTTATTTAATAAATAATTTTAACTTAAGAAAATAATTAATTTTTAAACGAAATTTTAAAAACCACACGTGTAACATTTTTCTACTTGAAATAATTATTACAAACGGAAATTAAGAGAAGAATAGAAATTGAAATGAAAAAAAATAATAATTTTGATGTAACAATTCTTTTTTTCTCCTTTAGAAAATAAACGATTGCAAACGGAAATAAAAAGAGGACAATCCTTTTTTTCTTTAATAAATTACCCAGGTCATTGCGAGTTGAAAATTGAAAAGAAAGAGAAAAAAAGTTCGCCTCAATTCCCAACCCTTAAAAAATGTATAATATAAGAATCAGAATACAACTTTTATAAAATAGTGAAATAATTTCTCTTTTATTCAACTTTTACGAAATAGTAAAATATTAATTTTCCTCTTTTTTCAACTTCCATAAAATAGTGAATTATTTTTATTTTCAATAAATAAATTTTATGATAAAAGGTGACAATGTTGATAGACGTGTTTTCTTTTCTACAAGAAAAAAAATGAAAAAAGAATTTTCTTTTTTTTCTTCGCCTCTTTAACAAAAGTTTGTCATCCTTTCAATATTACAGGGCAGTTTTCTTGTGACTTTAAAGAGCACTTTGGAGACATAACGTAGACTTTAAATGAAAGGAACCGTTCCCACGATAGCGCTCTAACTTCCGAAATGGCTCTTGAGATTTTTAAGTTTCCGCACGCGAGAGAGAAGGAGAGAAAAAAGGGAAATGGGGAAAAATTTAATTTAGTTCTTTATATTACATCGCTTTTAAATATAATTAAACAAGTAGGAACAATAAGGAATTTTTATTTTCAAATAAAACGTAATTCATTTCTTTTCATCGTGTTCTATTTGGATAATTAAATTCTATTTCTACTTTTTCGTCCTCTATTTTCTTGTTGCAATACTTTTTTTCCTGTTCTTTGATGAATAAGTTATATTGACTATCACTTTAGCAATTGGAATCATTAATCATATAAATTAAATTTAAATTATTAAAAGTACTGAAAAAATTAAATTTTTAGAATTCATAAACTATAAAATTACCATGAATTCTATAATACAAAAGCTTTAATTTTTTCAATTTCTGAAAAAAATTTCTTCTTCAATTACTCAAATCTTGAACAAGTATCATAAAATAAATAAAACATTTAATTATTAATTTTACTTAAATATTTAAAAAATTAATTCAATTTTAAAATCAATTTATATTCAAAAATATACAAAAATTTTAGTCAAATTTTTAATTATCTTTATAAATAATACAATTTTTCACCGAAATTCAATTATTTCGAAATAATTTAATAAAAATCTTGGCAGAATCTTTAAAAATCAATTAATTTTAATAATTTTCGAAAAAGTTCTTTGACAATATTCAAGTTCACGTAATCATAATAATTCGCAAATTCTTCAGTTAAATATATGTAAGAAAATGGAAACTTCAAATTTCATCTAAAATTTTAACTGAATTCATTTTCATTTATAAAAGTAATTGAAAATTAGCGTGATTTTTGTAAACTTTTGAACGAAATTACATTTTTGCGAATAATTTGTTACTTTTGAAAATAATTGAATTCTTAAGACGAATATTATTAAAGGTTCCATTTAAATAAGTGAATTATTTTGTTAAAATTTTTTGAATTTTGAAAAATTATTTTTTAAAAAATGAACAAAAAATTACAAATTTTGAAAATGATTTAATTCGTTAAAGAATAAATAAAAAAAAATAATAACTCAATAATTTCTATTATCTACTACTTTTAATAAAATTTCCCAAAGGAATTTCATTATTTAAAAAAATTTGTATACTGCAATTACTTTCAGAAATTGTAATAAAGATTTTTGAAAAATTCAATTATTTCCAGGAATTTTGATCAAATTCTTTATAGAATTCAATTTTCAGAAATTTTAATAATATGCTTTACAAAATTCAATAATTTTCAACAGTTTTTATAAAATACTTTTTAAAAATTTAATTATTTTCAAGAATTTTAATAAGATTTTATGAAAAATTGAATTATTTCCAGGAGTTTTGATCAAATTCTTTGTAGAATTCAATTTTCAGAAATTTTAATAATATGCTTTACAAAATTAAATAATTTTCAACAGTTTTTATAAAATACTTTTAAAAAATTTAATTATTTTCAAGAATTTTAATAAGATTTTATTCAAAATTGAATTATTTCCAGGAATTTTAATAAAATGCTTTGAAAAAATTCAATTATTTTTAGGAATTTTAATAAAATTCTTTAAAGAAATTCAATTATTTCTAATACAATTTTCTACAATTAATTAAATTTTTCGAAAAATGAAATTATTCCTAAAAAATTTTATTAAAATTTGTCAAGAGTAGTCAATTTAATATTTAAAAAATTGTTGATAAAATTCTTTATGAAAATTCAATTTCAATTAAAATTATTAAAGAAAATAGATTATTTTTAAAAAATTCAAAGAAATTCTTCAAAAGAAAAAGAAAAATATTTTTTTAAATAGTATAATTCATCAAAGGATTTTAATTATTTTTATTAATATTTTTAAAAAATTTCTCAACAGAATACTTTTATTTTTAAAAATATTTAATAAAAGTTTTCGGTTAAATACACTTTTTTTTGAAAATTTTAAAAAATTCTTTCAAAGGATTCAATTATTTACAAAAATTGTAAAATTCTTAGCAAGAATTTTAATGATTTTTATGACATTAATTAGATATAAAATTAAAAAGAAATTTTAAAAAAACGATAAATAAAAGTTGTGGAAACAAAAAAGAAAGCAACAAACTAACTTTAAACTCCGAACAGATTACCGAATCATAACGATTATCAAAATAGATTATTTTACTGTTTATTATTATTTTTACAATTTAATATTATTATTGTATATTTTTAAAAATTTGAAAAAATATTTTTAAAAAAAATTATTTAAAATTCCTTTATAGTAAAAATTCTTAAAAATTTCTTTACCGTAAAAATTATAAATAATTTTTTACAATAAAAATATTAAGATTAATGAATAGTATTAATGAAAAAAGAAAAAACATTATATATTATTACATTGGCTGAACTTCCTGTGATAAAAATATAATTTTGGATAAAGCAGAAAAAAATAATATTAGAAATAAATAAATAATGTTTATAGTTTGAATTTAATAGTAACTTTATGTTTCCTGTCCCAAATTTTAAGTTGACATAATTCTTTATTTTCCTTTTATGTATTTAATTAAATAAATTTCGAATTGATTTACGCGGATGTATTTGATTTCGTCCCCATTAAATATATTGATTTTAGATAAAAACTGAAATTTTGAAATGAATTATTCGCCCTTTGTTTTTTAACTGTATTACAAACATATTCTCGATTAATGCGAAGTTTGACATTTGAAAAATGTAATTTTGTTGTTGTTGTAAAGTACGAATAAAGCTAACGAGATTTTTTTAATGAATAATGAACTTGGTGAATTTTATGTTTCTGGCGATGTAGCATTGTTTGAAATTGCATATATACAGATGTATAGGCGAAAAACAAGCCTCGTTATATTTCAAGAGAACCGTTTCACAGACAAGTTTAACGAGAGCGTTCAGAAGTAGTTACAGTTTACCATCGTTGCTTCCCTATACAAGTCCGCGCGGAAATTTCCGGTTTTCCTACTGTATTATTCCGAACACCCCCTCTTTTTAACTCCACCCCCTCAAAGTCATTTTTATTCGCGAGAAAAAATTTTCTTTTTTTTTTTAATTAAAAAAGAAATTTTTTTAATTGTACTTTTTTTTAATTTATTGATTTTTTTTGTTGAATTTTATGAGCGCGAAACGTTGTATTTAATTTATTGTTATTATGTGAAATTACGTATTTTTTTTTTACTTTTAAATATATAAATTCTTAAATTAACAAATTTTTAAACTTAAATAAAATTCTTGTCGAGAAATTGAATATTTTCATGAAATAATAAAGTTCTTATCGAGAAATTGATTATTTTCATAAAATAATAAAACTCGACGTGTGGATTCCATTTTTTTGCAAATATAATTTTAATAAAATTTCTCACAGGACTTCAATTATTAACCATACAATTAAAATTTTAATCTGTCGAAGAATTTAATTATTTTCCAAAGTTTTAATAAAATTTAATGAAACAATTGAATAATTTAAAAAAAAATGTTTAAAAATTCTTCAAAAAAAAATTATGTTATTTACAAAAGTTTTAATAAAGTTATTGATAAGAATTTAATTATTTACAAAACAATTTAAATTAAATTCCTTAAAAGAATTTAATTATTTTCAAACGTAATAAATTTCTTTGCAAGAATTCAATTGTTTTCAATGCAATTCTAATCAAATTTCTCAAATGATTAAAATTATTTTCAAAAATTTTAATGAAATTCTTTGAAACAATTTAGTTTATTATTATCAAAAGATTTAATAAAATTCAACGAAAAAATTCAATTACTTTGATAAATTTTCATTAAATTCTTCGCAAACAATTAAATTAATTGTTACAAATTTTTATAAAATTATTCTAAAGAATTTAATTATTTTTAAAAGTTTTAATACAATTCTTCTAAAAAAATTAAGTTATTTTAAAAAATTGTTATAATTTTTAACAAATTTTATTATATTTTAACAAACTTTTTAACAAATTTTATTATATTTTAACAAACTTTTTAATAAGAATCCAATTATTTTCCACACGAAATAAAAATGAATATTAATAAGAATTACAGTAAGAAAATTATAATTAAATTTTTTTAAGGAATATATCAATTTTCAAACAAAATAACAATTTTTTTGCAGAAATTTAATTATTGCTTAATTCAATAATTTAATTTTAATTATTTATTCTAATCAAATTAGTCAAAATAATTTAATTGTTTTCAAAAGTTTTAATAAAATTCTTCAAAGAATTCAGTTCTTTACAAAATTTTGTTAAAATTCACCTCAAAAATATTTAGAACAACATTCAATATTCCTCCAAAGAATTTAATTATTCTCAAAAATTTCAATAAAATGTCTCGAAATAATTCAATTATATATTTTCAAAAACAGAAATAAATTTCATCAAAAAAATTAAATTATATATAGATTCAAAATTATAAAAGTTGCAAAAATTATAACATTTTTTTTACTTTTATAGCAAAAAATACCATTTTTCAAATTAAAAAATAATTCACTTATTAGGGTGAAATTATAAAAAATTAAATAAATATACGAGTGCAATGGTTAAAATATAATGAAAATACAATATTTCTTTTTCATTTTTAGGTAAACTCTCATTAATTCCCAGTTTCGTCATTATCTCTTTTATTCAAATAACATTACCAAGAGTTTAATTTCAAATTTTCACGTAATAAGCATTAAATTCGTTGAATTATGTAACAACTATAAAGGCAGAAATAGTATACGGTGTGAATTATTAATAATTTCTCTATTTAATATCATTAATTAAAATGCATTAAAAAATTTTAATTCAATTTTATTTCTACATTTAAATTTTTTAAAGAGAATATATTATAAAAGTTCATTAATGTATTTCGTAAATTTATATACATGCAATTTTTAAAAGCCACCTTTTTTATCACATGACATTAAACGATGGACAAAAATTTAATTTAATTTCAAAGTTTGTGAAATAAAGTAAATTAATAAATTATATATACATAGTTATATTTATATAGTTCAAAAAATACAAAAAAATTTAATAATTAAAAATGTTAATACTTAATCAAATTTAATTATTGAGTAATAGTAAATTATTAAGGTTGCCACAAAAATTTAATTTCCTTTTTCCCTTATTTTTAATTTTCCTAATTTTCAAAAATTTCAATAAAATTCTTTAACAATTCAATTATTCTGTTTAATTGAATTTTAGGAAATTTTAATAATTTCATACAAAAATTTCAATTACTTATTTATAAAATTTTAATCTACAATTCAATTGTCTCAAAAAAAGAATTAAAATATTTAAATAACGAAATTTTCTCAGAATTTAAAAATAAATTTTTTCAATTATTGTTAAATTAAAACTTATTTATAGATTTTAATTTTTTTCATTAACGAAAGATCTAATAAAATCTCTAATAAAATTTTTGAATAAATAAAATTACAACTACAATATTCGTTAATTTTTTAAATAAAATTTTTCTAAAAATAAGTATCTTTAAACAATTGAATTAAAAATTTCTTCGAAATGCAATTTTTCCAAAGTTGTAAATAAAATTATTTAAAACCTAAATAATTTTTAAAATAAATATTTAATAAAAAATTGTATTATTTAAAAAAAATTCAATTTCCAAAAATTTAAAATTTTTAACATTTTTTAAAATTCAAATACCTTATACGAGAATTAAAATTTCTTCGAAATTCGATTTATTTAGAATTTTAAACAAAATTATTTAAAAATTAAATATTGTTTAAAATAAACATAAAATTATTATTATTATTATTATTATTATTATTATTATTTTCTTCCCAAAAATTGAAGTTCTTAAGTATTTTGGTTTAAAATCTTGTAATATTTGGAAAAATATTTTTAAAAATTGAAACATTTTTAACGAAAATTTTTTAAAGTTAAAAAAAATTATTTAACCTAAAGACAGTTATTTCAGAATATTTAATTAT
The DNA here is from genome assembly GCA_032872475.1 of Leptopilina myrica (nomen nudum). Taxonomy (NCBI): domain Eukaryota; kingdom Metazoa; phylum Arthropoda; class Insecta; order Hymenoptera; family Figitidae; genus Leptopilina; species Leptopilina myrica (nomen nudum). The sequence goes on along the minus strand of CM065465.1, from coordinate 27,865,824 downwards.
TTCAAATATATTATATTATTTACAGAAATAAAATAATGTAAGGTAAATGTTTTAAAAATTTATTACATTATTTTTGATTATTTTTATTTATTAGTCTTTTGAAAAAAAGTCAAACGGAGAAAATAAGGTCCTTAAATATACTTTCGAAAAGTGTTTTTAGTCACCAATTGTTTAAATTATTAAATGAATTTTTTCCACTGAGATAAATTAAAAATTCAAAAAGTAGTAAAATTATTTAAAAAATAGTAAAATATTAAAGTAAATTAAAAGCAATGAATAATATACATATAAATATAATATAGTAAATAATATAATACTATTATGAAAATAAATAATATAGAAAAAGTTTTTACCCTCAGCGGGATTCGAACGTATAACAAATGAACGCCTTTTAACGCCTCAACGACTGCGACCATCATGCGTTCATTGTAAAACTAAATAAATAAAATTGACAATTGTCAATAATGAAGTAGAAAATTATAGTAAAAATTGAATTCATTTAAAAAATATATTTAAAAATTATTATATTAAATTAACAAAGAATAGTAAATAAAATAAGATGGTAAATTAAATAATTAAAAAATAGTACGTAAAAGTAAATTAAAAACCAAAAAGAATAAATTCAATAATTAAAAACTGCTAATTATCACTATTTTTAACATAAAAAAAAGAGAAAAAGAGAAAAATAATTATTATTCTTCTTCGAGATTCGAGAATTAATTTTTTTTTTCCCCGACAATTAACAATTTGTTAATCAACAATTAACGAAAGAAGCAATCTAGAGAACTTTTCCCATTTATCTTATAAAACGATGTGTGTATAAACTAACGGGTGGAACCTCGGAATGTAATTTTGAGTTCAAACGTCCCTTGAAATATGCAGGAAAAGGGGTTGATCGCGCTAGTTTCCGATCGTGTACTCTATCCTATGTATGAGTCACCAAAGTTATAGTTTCTACAGTGAAACCTTTAGGTGCGAGCTAAAAGGATTTACATTCCAGACGAACTCATCAATATTCCAACAACTCTATCAAGTGAAAAAAAAAAGAAAATAGAAAAAAAATTTTTTTAACGTACTTTCTGCTGCCCATATCTAAACTTTCCAGTATTATATTCCCCAACGTCAGTTCAATTTCGTTTTGTTTTTATTGCTTTCCCATTATTTTTTTCTAGTCGCGGCAACATTTTTTTCTTCTATTTTTTACTTTGCTTTCTTCATATTTGGTTTTTTTATTTTGTTAATTAATTTATTTATTTACAACTCTTTTTATTAATGTATTTATTTGCAAATCTTTTTATTGACTAATTTATTTACTAATTATTCTCATTGGTAATCAATTTACTTACTTATCTACTAGCCTTTCTACTAATTTATTTATTTACCACATTTTTTATTAACTAATTTATTTAAGTTTCAACCTACCTACTAATTACTTTATTTATTTACTACACATTTTATTAATTTCATTATTTTTGATTCTATATTTATTTCTTTAATCTTTTTCATTTTATTATTTTTATATTGTTTTTATCTCTCTTTTGTACTACTTCTTTTTTTGCTATTTTTCTAATCTTTTCGATTTCATTTTTTCATCTCTTTCTATTTTTTTTTTCATTTCGTACCTTTTTCTGTATTTGCATTTAACTCCGATTTAATTTTCGTTTTTTCTTTCTTATTTATTTCCAATTTATTTTCCTGATGATTTATTTTAGCCAATTTTTCTTATTTCTATTTTACTGATTATTAACAATTCAAACAATTGGTACTAAATTTTCCCCAAAATTGGAACAAAATTGGTAACAAAATTGTCTCAAAATTTATTTAAAAACTGGGACAATAATGGTACCTAATTTGTCCCAAAGTGGATACAAAATTTGACCCAAAATTGGTACCAAAATTATGCCAAAAACTGGAACTAACATTGTACTACAATTGGAAGAAAATTGGTAACAAATTTTTCCCAAAATTGGGACCAAACTTTAGCGTAAAATTAGGACTAAATTTAACATAAAATTGGTTCCAAATTTGGCCCAAAATGGAGATGAAAATTTCTTCAAAATGGGGGACCAAACATGCCACAAAATTTGTACCAAAATGTGGATCAATTTTGCCCTTAAATTGACCAAAAAATGGTACCAAATAAGACCCAAAATTAGTCCCAAAAATGGTAATAAATTTGTCTTAAAATTGGAATCCAATTTGTCCCAAACCTAATTCTCAATTTTGTACCAAATTTTCCCTAAAATTAGTACCAAAATTGTCTCAAAATTGACGAAAAATTGGGACAATAATGGTACCTAATTTATCCCAAAATTGAGATGAAAATTTCTTCAAAATGGGGGGACCAAATTTGACCCAAAATTGGTACCAAAATTTTCCTAAAACTGGGATAAAATTTGTCCTAAAATTGGGAGAAAATTGGTAACAAATTTGTCCCAAAATTGAGATAAAAATTTCTTCAAAATGGGGGACCAAATATTCCCTAAAATTGGTACCAAAATGTGGATCAAATTTTCCCTAAAATTGGGACCAAAAATTCCCCTAAAAGTGGGAAAAATTAATTTTTACAAGTTCCCTTAATTATTTTCCTAATTTTCGAATTAACTTCCTTACAGTTGATTTTAATCAACTTTTTTCTATTCCAGTTTTATTCAGTTACGATGCTTTTCAACTTTTCCCCGTACCAATCAATTCTAATTATTTTTTCCCCTAATCTATAATTAAGAAGAAATTATCTCTCTACAATAAATTAACTCCTTTGTATTTCTAAAGTTTTGTAAACTTTTATTAAAATTATTTTATTATTTAAATTATTTCATTATTTGCTCTCTAAATCTGAATTAGTTAAAAATGACTAATTATTAGTAAAATCGTGGCTGACTTTTTGCTTCAGCAATTAGTAAAAAATAACTAATTGTTAGTAGTTAATAACTAATTATAAGTAAATAAATAACTAAAAAAAATAGTCAAATTTTACTAATTGAATTAGTTACTGCAAATTTCAGTAATTTTTACATAACCTAAAAGTGAATTTAACTAATAATTAGTCATTATTAACTATTTCGTTAGTAAAATATTACTATTTGAATCAGTGACTGACTTTTTGCTATCAAATTAGTTATTTTTAACTAATTCAAATTTAGAGAGTGGATTATATCATTTATATTTAAATTATTTCATCACTTAAATTATTTCATTACTTTAAATATTCCATTATTTAGATTATTCTATTAAAATTTATTAGAAAAAAATTTGCAAATTTATGATAATTTCGAAAAATTTGAAAGCAAAGAAAAAGGAAATTTCTTTTCGATCTTTTATTTTCCGATTAAGGAAGAAGAAAAAAAGTGGGGGGAAAAAATGATGAGAGTCAAGATAGCAGAGAAATTGTCTTGCTGCTGAAAATGTGTAATAAGAACAATATCAAGGAGAAGCATAGGTCGACAGCTGATCTCATTGAAGCTTAAGGCAAACTCGATCTGCAAGGAACAGTGGTTTGCCTCATTCCAAATGGAGGGGAGGGAGGGAGGGAATGGGACGCAAACCTTTTTGGTTTAACTCCGAAATCTCGTGGATTTCGAAACTGTCTCCTAAACTATTACTAAGATAGTTTGCTAAACCTAGTCTTCCTTTACGTGCAAAATCATTAGGATCTCTTCCCTTAACCGAGTGATCTATCTCTGCTCTCTCCCTCTATCTTTCTCTCTCTCTATATATATTATGTCTTCTCTCAAGTTTTACTCATATATATTCTAATGACACACATTCAATTTCAAAATTTATTTTTTTTTTCAATATTTCTCTAAAATTTCAAAACTACTTGTTTTTCTCTCGAATATTTCTCTAATGTTTCAAAATTTATTTACTTTTTTCTTTAAATTAAAACTCATTTAGATTTTAATTTTTTTCATTAACGAAAGATCTAATAAAATCTCTAATAAAATGTTTGAATAAATAAAATTACAACTACAATATTCGTTAATTTTTTAAATAAAATTTTTCTAAAAATAAGTATCTTTAAACAATTGAATTAAAATTTCTTCGAAATGCAATTTTTCCAATATTGTAAATAAAATTATTTAAAACCTGAATATTTTTTAAAATAAATTTTTAATAAAATATTGTATTATTAAAAAAAATTCAATTTCCCAAAATGTTTCAAAATTTATTTACTTTTTTCTTTACCTTTTCTATTCTTTTTTTTTCTCGAATTTGTTATGATTCAATTTAAAATTAATTTAATTTAAACAGTTTGATTAATTCATTTAATTAAATTTAATTTGGAATAAAAGAAATAATAATAAAAATACTCTGTAAATCTGAATTAGTGCGGATTCGTTTACCAATTTGAATTAGTAACATTTTTTACTAATTTTTAGTAGTTTTTTACTAATTGCTAGTAGAAAATTACTAATTCAATTAGTAGAACGTATTTTTTACTATTTCAAATTAGTAAATTTTCTACTAATAATTAGTAAAAACAGTTACTAATTCAATTGGTAAACGAATCCGCATTATTTTATTTCAGGGTGTCTACTATTTTCATTCAACAAAATTCCCTGTTATTTCCCGGTTTTCTTTTCTCATAAAATTTAAATTTGATTTCAAACATAAATGAATAATAATTTCAATTGAAACTTTGGAAAATAATTTTTTCAATTTTTTAAAAATAATCTTGTCTTTTTATAATTATAATTGGAAATTTTCTTTTTCAAGTTTATTACAATTCTATTGATAATAATTGAATTTCTGCAAAGAATTTTACTATTTACAAAAATAATTGAAATCCTTCCAAAGAATGATATTATTTATGAAAATAATTTAATTCCTGTGAAGAATTTTATTACAATTTAAAAAAAAGCAGTGATAATTAATTATTTACTTAATAAGTAATAAACATTAAATTTGCTTAAGAAATGATAAATATAATTTATTTGAACATTCAGAAATTTGAAATTATAAAAATTCAAGAGAAGTTCAATAATTATAACTATTGAATAATAATAGAATAATATAATTTTTAGAAGTAAAAAATGGATTTGAAACTTTAAGAGGGACTTTATATTTTAAAAACAAAATTATAATTACAGACACTAACTTTCCTTAATTATTTTCGAAAAATTTTAATTAAAATTCTTTCAAAGAATTAAATTATTTTTCAAAAAAAAATGTAAAGAGATTTCAATTATTTCAAAAATTTTCAATTATTTGTTTAGAAAAATTAAATTATCTTGAAACAATGGAATTAAAAAATTTCAACAATTTTATTTTTCAGAATTTAAAATAAAAATTTGCGAGAATTCAATTTTAATAAAAAATTTGAAGTGCACATCGTTTTTTTTAAATTAACTAATAAAAATTTTAATTATTAATCTTCGCACTAAGAAACATGAATTCATAAAAATGTGACTATAAAATCGAATTATTAATTAATAATTAAATTAAAATACTTTGAAAATTTTATTTGTTAAAAAGTTTCTAAAGAAATTCTTTAACAAATTAAATTACATATTTTCAGTCGAATTTCACAATATTTTGAATGTTCATAAAAATTCAAAAAATTATTTAAACAAAATTTTTTTCAATTAAAAATGTTATTTGTTTTATAATTTTGAATCCAAAATATGTAATTGAATTTTTATAAACAAATTTATCAAAATTTTTCAAAAAGATTTTACATTTTCATATAAAATTTAATTAAAATCATTAAAAATAAATTAATTTTTGCGAGAAATTAAATTCTAATAATAAATTTATAGAAAATAAAATTTTTATAATTAAGATTTTTACTAAAATTTTGAAAATAATTGAATTTTGGCAAAGAATGTTTTAAATAAACTTTTTTTAATACTTGAATTTTTTCGAGAACCCTTATTAATTATTAAAATAATTAAAACCTTATTGTATGGAATTTTATGAAACTTGTATTACAAATATGTGAATTATTATCAAAAATTTTACCAAAAATTTTCAAAATGATTGAATTTCTTGTGAAGAATTTTATAGAAATTCTTTTAAATAATTAAATTTCTAAAAAAAAATTTTATAAATGATAAAAATAATTGAATTTTTTCTAAAGAATTTAATTAAAATTTTCGAAAATAATTGAATTTTTTCGAGCAATTTAATGAAAATTAAATTAAAAATATTTCAATTCTCATAACAAATGTTATCAAAACTTAAAAATAATTGAATTTCTGCGTAGAATTTTATTACAATTTTCGAAAATAATTGAATATTTTCTGAGAATTTAATTAAAATTTTCGAAAATAATTGAATATTTTTGAGAAATTGAATAAAAATGAAATTAAAAATATTTCAATTTAAATAAAAAATGTTATCAAAACTTTTAAAAATAATTGAATTTCTGTGAAGAATTTCATTACAATTTTCGTAAATAATTTAATATTTTCTGAGAATTTAATTAAAATTCTCGACAATAAATGAATTTTTTCGAGGAATTTAATTAAAAACATAAATAATATAAATAAATATAAATAATTAAATTAAAAATATATCTATTTTCATAACAAATGTTATCAAAACTTTTAATAATAATTGAATTTCATAAAGAATTTTATTAAAATTTTCAAAAATAATTGTATTTTTTCCATGAATTTAATTAAAATTAACTGAAAAATATTCCATAATTCTTCTAAAGAACTTAATCACAATTTGTTAAAATAATTGAATTTCTGCAAAGAATTTTGTTATTTAGGAAAAGAATAAAACTTTTTCAAATTATTTAATTACATTTTTTTCTTAAAAAGAATTTTATATTGAAATTTTTCTAAAAACAAAATTTTTTAGAGTTTAAAAATTCTTTAAAATTAAATTTCTGTGAAAAACATTTCAAATTTATGAAAAATATTGTATTTTACTGAGAAATTGCATAAAAAAAAATAATTGAATTCCTGCGAAGATTTTTATTACAGTTTTTGAAAACAATAAATAATTATAATTAATTAGTTAATTTTGTTAATAATTCAATTATTTGCATTTGGAATTTGTTATTATTCCAAAATTAAACATTATATTTGTAAATAGAAATAATAATAATTAGAATAATAATAAAAATAAACAACTTGAAATTTTACAAAATCCATAGTAAACAAAATTAAATAAAACATATGTAAAATAATAATAGCAGAATAATATAGAAAATGTAGAAAAAAGTATTCTACTAAATTAATATTTTTCTATTGTTTTGATAATAATTAATAATAATTAATCATTTTTACCTTAAATTTTATCGTTAATTTACCATTTATCATTCAATTTGATTTTTAATGAAAATTAATAAAAATTAATTAAATCCTAAATAGAAAAAATAATTTTTTAGAGAGAAAGAGAGCGCGAAGAGAGGTAAGAAAAAAGTTTGATGTGCTCATCCTGGATAAAACGATTTCTTTTTCCTCGCGCTTTTCAACCATGAAAAGTGAGAAAAGACAAAACGTTTTCACCTACGAAGCTTCTTGGCAAGGCGCAACGCCAACTTTGCGAAAATTGAATAGATAAAACCATGAAAGAAAATTGTGCCAAGTTTTCAAGAAAAACTGCTATAAGTTTTTCTGGTATATATAAAAAAACATTTTCTTTTTTGTTAAAAAATGCTCATGGAAATAAATATTTTCCTCATAATAATAATAATAATAATAATAATAATAATAATAATAATAATAATAATAATAATAATAATAGTAATAATAATAATAATAATAATAATAATAATCTAATGTAGAAAAATTAATTTTTTTCATTCTCTTTCTATAGTTCGAAATTTTATAAATTATAAGTAAAATATAGGAATTATTAAATAATAAATTAAGAGAAATTTCGAAAAAAAGAGAAAAATTGGAATAAAACAAGAAATTAATAATCAAGTTAATTACTTTAATATTTGAATCACTCTAAACGGGAATTAAATTAAAGGAACACAGACTTTATAAAATTTAAATCACTGAAAATTGTCACTTGTATAATTGAATTTAGACGAATGTCGCGAGATTCAATGAAATAACTTGAAATTTAAGAATTAAGATAAATTAATTAAATTATAAACTGAGCGAACTTTTATAATTCAATTTAATTACAAATTAGAAACTCAAATGAAAGTTTATTTAAAAATGACCCAAAATTGAAATTTTATATAAATAGGTACTCACATTTTTAGTAAATGTCACACTTTCCTTAAAATTCCATTAAAAATACACCGCTAGTCATTCGATGTTGTTGTATTTTGAATTAAACATGGTTCTTGTAAGGAATTTGGGATGAATCCTTGTCGTCTGCTGAAATAATTAAATTTTTAATCACTATTTCAATAGTTCAAGAGGAAAAGAAAATTAGTTTCGTGAGCAAAGTATTTAATTCTTAACGCTATACTACGTTCTAAAATAGATCGTCTACAAAATTAAATCATTGTCCACAAAACTTTGTCGAATTGTAGGTATTTATAGAAATTTATTTAAATGAAAGTACTTTATACCTTTTGTATGATATCCAAACGGAAAAAATAAACAAAATATTGACAGTTCTATAAAAAAAAACTTTTCTTATTTACTTATTTCCTTTATTTCATAATTACTTCGGAAATTTCAATGTTTTTTACTATCTCCTAATATCATTGTCGAAAGAACAAAACACGTTTTATTTAAATTTGATGGAATTAAAATGTATTTTTGAATTTTGGAGAATAATTTGAATGAAAAGAACACGTGACAAAAAAGTAAGGTTATGTTTCTTGACAAGTAGATCGTTCTAAAGTGTATAACAAGAAACCGAATGTTTTGTGTATAACTTACGTTCCACTGATCGAAAGCAGCGAAAATAAACACTTTTAATACTGCAATGACTGTTTTTTTTTACTTTCATATAATAATTTAACAACATTTTCACTAATTTTCTCTGTTTTCATCTTTCAACTACAACAACTAACTTCACACTGTCACGTTTTATGTAGTAACAAAAGTGACCAATCACAGAAGTTAAAAAACTCGTCCAAAAAGAGGAGAAGAAAAATCCCCAGAAATCACTAGATGTTACGGTGGCAATTTTCAAAATTACTTTTAAATTAAATACTAATTTCGACGCGTTTGCTTTCAATTAATAACAAAAACTACAAGTTAGTTCTAATTGACTAGATTCAACATAATTTCATTTATAATTTAACCACGGATTAACCCTCGAAATGCCGGAAAACTCCATGAAATATTGCGGGAAAATTCAAAAAGTGGTAAATAAAAATTGACGAAGCAAATAAAACTATAGTGCCAATTACAAACAGCAAAAAATCACTAGAAATAACCAAATGACAAAGCGCGCGGTAATTTTCAAACTTGTCCAAAAGAATTTTCGCGGTGAAAATTTGAAAAAAAATGAAACACGTGTTCTTGTTGCGCGCGCATTGCTTTCGATACAACGTCCCCTTGGGTTCGAAAGCAAAACTAAAAACTGTCTGGGCCCACATCATCAAGTCACGTGACGTGACTGTATTGATACGTGTCGGCGTAAGGGGCCACGATTTCCACTTATTTGCCATCCAAACGCTTGCTATCTTTGGTCGACGCATCATACATACAGTTCGTTTATTCATTTAGTGTCTTGTGTTTTCTCTACTCGTTTGTGTTATTTAACTCCTCTTACAAGAAAGACCATAAAACAAATTCATCATGGGGAGTAAGTGCTAAATTATTTTCTCCTATCATTAATTAATTTAATTCATTATTTTAATTTTCAACAGGTTTTTTTTCCTGACTTTTTTTGCTATTTATCCGTAACCTCTCTTTTTTTCTCTTATACGAGTAAAAAAAACTAACATATTGACTTAACGTAGCTTGACATTAATGTAACTGCAAAAATATGATGCTTTCTTACTGAATATTAATTCATTTCTTTCGTTTTCCATCAATTTCAGTCAAGTTTCTGGAGGTGATAAAACCGTTTTGTAGCATATTGCCGGAAATTGGAAAGCCACAACGTAAGGTAAGTTGTTCAACGTGTCTATTTCTGGCCTCATTTTATAAATTTACCGTTTCTTTCGTATTCTCTTGGTATTATATTTAAAGAGTTTGATCAAAAAAATACTTTAGTGGCGAAATTTTATGTAATAACGATTTCGTCGGTACGGGAGAAAAAATGACAACGTGGTAGTTTTTTTTTGACTAATGAGGTCAAATGACATATGAAATATGTCAAATGCATATTGATGATTATTTCTTCTTTTTTTTTCTTACAGATCCAATTTAGGGAAAAAGTACTATGGACCGCAATTACTCTTTTCATTTTCTTGGTCTGCTGCCAGGTAGGAATTTTTTCCCGTTATTTTTCGAAACTTTGTTCCTTTTTTTTTTACTTTTCAAAAATGCTTCCATATTTAATGATTTTATTGTTCTTGAATTTCGATTGTTTTTCAACTACAAATAAAAAAAGGAAAAAATAATTTAAAAAAAAAATAATTTACAGATTCCTCTTTTTGGAATAATGTCATCAGACAGTGCGGATCCGTTTTACTGGATTCGTGTTATTCTCGCCTCAAACAGAGGAACATTGATGGAACTTGGTATTTCTCCGATTGTAACTTCCGGATTGATTATGCAGCTGTTGGCAGGTGCTAAAATAATAGAAGTGGGCGATACGGCTAAGGACCGTGCTCTTTTTAATGGAGCTCAAAAATGTGAGTTTCTGAAGACATTTTTTTTTTGGGTTTTTGTCGAAAATAAATTTTTGGCAATAATAATGTTTGTTTTTTTTTTAAGAAATAATTTGAAAATTAATGAAAATTTATTCTTTTTACAGTATTTGGTATGGTCATTACTGTTGGTCAAGCAATTGTTTATGTCATGACTGGAATGTACGGTGATCCTGCCGAAATTGGAGCTGGTGTTTGTCTACTCATTATTATTCAATTATTTGTCGCTGGATTAATTGTTCTCTTATTAGATGAATTATTGCAAAAGGGTTATGGACTTGGAAGTGGAATTTCACTATTTATTGCCACAAATATTTGCGAAACTATTGTTTGGAAAGCCTTCTCGCCCGCAACTGTCAATACAGGTATTTTTTTTGAAATATTAAAAAAATTATTATTTAATTTCAATCCTATTAAAATTTTTCAGAAACTTTTTTGTAATTTTTGTCTTTTTAATGATTTTAGAAAAAAATGCCAAACATTTTTGTCTATTATCTTTTTTTTGACGCTTTTAGCAATAAATACCAAACATTTTTTTAAATTATTCACATTTTGTAAAAAACCGTTTTTTTGTACTTATTTTGCAAAATAGTTAGTAAAATAAACCAAGAAATAAAATTAAAAAAAACAATTTTGTGAAAATTACAAAAAAACTTTTCTAAAAGGCTTTAAATACGTATCTAAATATACTTTTTTTTGTCTAATGCGATTAATTTAATTAATGCGATTTTTTTAATTTAGGCCGAGGAACGGAATTCGAGGGAGCTGTAATTGCATTGTTCCATCTTTTGGCCACAAGACAGGATAAAGTACGAGCACTTCGTGAAGCCTTCTACAGACAGAATCTTCCAAATTTGATGAATCTTCTCGCTACGATTCTCGTCTTTGCTATAGTAATTTACTTCCAGGTAAATGGATTTTTTTACTATATTTTTCTATCTTCCAAACTCTTACCGTTTCATTGACAAAAAGCAATGAGATTGGCTGCGAATGGAAGAAGATTGACGGGCAGAAAATAATAGTTAGAGAGCACGACAATTTGTCTTTAATTCACGATTCTGCCGACAATTTTCTTTTTTTAATGAATATTAATGTAGAAAATGTTTTTCTTACTCTGTAATTTATTATTCAATTTTACTTATTCCGATTATTTTAGTAATTTCACTCGTAATTCTACTTAATTCAATTATTATTTCGATTTGATATTTTAATTTTAATTATTAAAATTTCATTGGCTGTTTGTAATTAATTTCAAAACGGGAAATTTGGAATTAAAATTTTTAAATTGGAAATTTCAATTCAAATTCAAATTTAGAAGTTAGAAACTTCAATTCAAATGATAAATTAGAATTTAGAAACTTGTATTCAAATTCTAATTCGGAATTTATTTGGATTCAAATTTCTAAATAAAAAAGCTAAAAAATAATTTTTCGTGATTAATTTAGAAACTAGAAATTCCAATTTCAACTAAAAATTCTAAATTTGGATTTAAATTTCTAGGTTTAAAATTAATTTAACGAACAATTTTTAATTTTTTTATTTATAAATTGGAATAATCCTCAAAGAAGCTTTTACGTCCGAGTTGTTTTTTCAATTAATAGGTAAAAAATAATAAACTTTTTGGATTGGAATAAAAATTCTTATTCGGAAATTGAATTTAATTTTAAATTAGAGATTTGAATTGCTATTCAAATTAAGAAATTTTTTATGTATTGAAAACCGAGTGAGAGAATCATTATTATATCATTTTAGAAATTTTTATTTTAAAAAAAGTTAAAAAAGGTCATAAATTGCTCTAAATTACCTTAGAAACTGGAAATTCAAATTTCCATGTTCTAAATTAATTAAAAAGCAATTTTTTTTAATATTCTATTTAGAAATTAGAATTAAAATTATAATTCATATTTTGAAATTTGAATTTAATTTGGAATTCTATTTTAGAAATTAGAAATTTAAATTCCTTTTCGAAATCAGAAATTAAAAATTTTTTAAATCTTTTCGAATTTAGAAATTTGAATTAAAATTTCTAAATAAAAAATTCTAAAATTTATTTTTGCAATTAATTATGAAACTAAAAATTCGAATTGAGAAATTAGAAATTTGAATTCAAATTGAAATTTAGAAATTTGAATTCAAATTCAAATTCAAATTCGGAAATTAGGAATTTAATTTCAAATTCAAAAGTTCAAATCAAATTCGTCTTCGATTTTCAAAATTATACTAAAATTCGAGAAAAACTCTTCGAAAAAAAAATCTTTCAAAAACTAGACTCTACATTAAGATTAGTAAAATACTTATTCTAAGTACTAAATAAACACTTACTAATAAAGAATTTTTCTTCTTCTTTTTTTCTCCAATCAGGGCTTCAGGGTGGATCTTCCAATCAAATCAGCTCGCTATCGTGGACAGCAAAGCAGTTATCCTATAAAACTTTTCTACACGAGCAACATTCCAATTATCCTTCAATCGGCGTTGGTCTCAAATTTGTACGTTATCTCACAAATGCTGGCAGTTAAATTCCAAGGGAATCTTATAGTTAATTTATTGGGAGTTTGGTCGGACGTGAGCGGCGGCGGTCCTGCGAGATCATATCCTGTCGGTGGTTTATGTTACTATTTATCGCCACCCGAATCAGTCGGGCACATTCTCCAGGATCCCGTTCACGCAATGCTCTACATTCTCTTTATGCTTGGATCCTGTGCCTTCTTCTCAAAGAGTTGGATCGAAATTTCCGGAAGTTCCGCTAAAGACGTACGTACTTTTTTTCAAATTTTCATTTCAACATTTTCTCATATTTTCATTTCAATCAATTTTCACTTATTTTCATTTTAATATTTCCACTTATTTTTTTTATCAGTCTTTTCACTTAGTTTTCTTTCAATATTTTCACTTATTTTTCTTTCAATATTGTCAATTATTTTTCTTTCAATATTTTAACTTATTTTTCATTCATTTTAATATTGAAATAAATATTTTTACCAAAATTGAAAATCTAAACTTACATTTCTTTTTCCACAGGTTGCCAAGCAACTGAAGGACTCACAGATGGTGATGCAGGGACATAGAGAAAAGTCCTTGATCCACGAATTGAACAGATATATCCCAACGGCAGCGGCATTCGGCGGTCTTTGTATAGGTGCTCTCTCAGTTTTAGCCGATTTCCTCGGTGCTATTGGTTCCGGAACGGGAATTTTACTCGCCGTCACAATTATCTATCAGTACTTTGAGATTTTCGTCAAGGAACAAAGTGAAATGGGTGGAATGAGTACATTACTCTTCTAAAAAAAAAAAACAGAAAACAAGCAAAAAAAAAAATTCAAAAAATGCTCGTAGACTTGAAAAGTGAATTTTTCAATGCCCTCCCTCCTACCCCTCAAGAACTGAATAATATTTATTATACATATTATATATATATAAAAAAAAGAATTAAGTATCAGCGTGGTTCTGATTTCTTGATTCAAAAAATTGTGAGCCAGGAAAACCGAGGGTCTTTTAAAATAACTCTAGACATAGAATTTAATTTATTTTTCCAATTAATGAAATCTATGGAAAAAAAATTCTTTTTCTCTTAAAAGAAACATCGGGGATACAAAAGAAAAGAGAAAAAAGTACAAAGTTCTATCTAGATTTCATTTTTTTTTTACGGTGGTGGCCCTCGAAAGCTTGGTTTTTTCGTTTTTAAAACTCGATTTATCGGGTGTTGAAAAGACTCAGTGAGTACGCGTGATTTTTTTTTTATTAAAAAAAAAAAACGCTAGGCAATACTCGCAATGTAATGTTTACAGGACGAGGAGCAACCCACCTAAAAAGGGGTGTAATAATAATTCAGCGACTGACTAATCCAGTTCGCTCGCATACCATCATTCCTGTATTATTATTGTTAACAATACTGAATGCGTAAATTAATTATAAAATTCTCTCGAGTCGTGTGGACGTTGAAAGCAAAAAAAAAACTTTTTTATATTAATTTTTTTCACGATAAATTCCCATCGACCATACGACGCGAGAAAAAGAATTATATTGTGCAAATTGTGAGAATATTTGACTCTAAGATTTAAATTAAGATCTCTTGTAATCAAGAGAGAAAGAAAGAGAGAGAGAGAGAGAAGAAAAAAAAGAAAACAGCTTTTATAAAAATTTCAAACTACTCTCGTTGTCTTCCTTACAACTCACCCTCCTATTTTTTCCGTGTGTACAGAACAAAAATAGAGAAAAGCAAAATCACGTGAATTAATTTCAAGATTCATAATTATGAATTTATCCTTTGATTTCTTTATTTTCGTAATATTTTTAATGACTCTTGTATAAAATATAAAAAAAGTGTGTATAAAATAATTTTTTTCGTGGAATTTACAAAAAAAAAAATCTTTCTGTTTGCTTTTTTTTTTAATTGAATTCTTCGAAAGTACTTATGAATGACGAATGCATTTAATTAATTTATAAATAATATTATATATATATTTGCAAAATAATACCGTGTGCGTGTCGACGTAAGTGTTGCTGATGTATGGAGAATTTTAAGATAGTAGTTGTAGAGACAAAATACCTTCACTGTAAAAAAACACATTTTTCACATTATTTCTTTTTTCAAAAAAAATAGTTTGTCTTTTTTTTCTATTAAAAAAAAAATTGTCAATCTATTTAAAAATTAGAAATTATTTTCAATGTTAAAATTCTTTTTCAATATATTGTTTTTGTAAGAATTTATTTTCTATTATATGTTTATTATTATGATTGAAATTTCAATTTTTGTTGAATAAAAAAACAACATTTTTTTTTATGACAACAAAAAAGGAAAATTGAATATTTATAGATAGAAACTTATTTATTAATTTTACGATGTCTTCGTCATTTGATTTTTTTTTCTGTGGTGCTTGTTTCACATTGTCCGTCTTAATTTGTCCTTTTTACGGATTGATGTTCAAGAGCATTCTGAAACAAATATAAAAAATAAATTTTTAAATAAATCGTGATTGATTTTATTTACAGAAAAAAAAACCATTTTGTGATTTGAAAAAATATTGACTCACTTGAAAATGCAGCACTTGCAATGTCTTGTACAAATTGTTTATTTTATGATAAAATTGGATTTTTTATGAATAAAACCTCGGGAGGAAAAAATTTTGAAGCAAATATTGGAATTTTCGATGGTGATTTTAAAAATAATTTTTTTGAATAATTACCTTTTTAAATTAATCAGATTAAATAGAAATTAATTAAAAATTAAAAAAAACAATAAATAATTAAAATTTAAAAAACAATTAGTAAATAATTAAAATTTGAATAATAATTAGTAAACTAATTAAAATAATTAGTGAAAACTTGCGAAACAAATGGAATTTAATGCATCAAAAGGGAATTTTAAGTAGTGACGAAGAAAGAATAATTTTCACTCGAATAAAGAGCTTGGAAAAATTGTAATATTAATATAAAAATATTAATTGCTAATTGTTTTTTACAGTGTAATTATAAATTACAATGATATAAGTTGATTTGAAATCAAAAAAATTATTCATTGTCGGTAGTTATTATTTGTGTTCATTGTAGAAAAGTGTCGAGTAAAGGGGGCCAAGTTTATGGATATTTGCTATTAAAATTAATCGCAATGTTTCGGTGTAACGAATACTGGGCACCGAACTGTCTGTGTCTCGCCAAGCAACAGTTGCACCTTCGCATCTTGTAAATAGTGCCGGTGAAGGAACATTCTCGTGCATGTACGCCCAGATGCACTCTCGCATTATTGTGTTTATCTAAAATCAAAAATTTTCATTAAAAACCTTTTTTATAGAACAATAATTACTAATAAAATTAATACAATTACTAACTATTAGTTTCATTTTAATTTTAAAATTAATAACTATTAGTTTCATTTTCATTTAAAAATTAATAACTATTAGTTTCATTTGCATTTAAAAATTAATAACTATTTTAGTAATTAATACAATTAATTAATTTTTTTTGCATTTTATCCAGTAAATAAGAATTAAAATTAAAAAACTATTACTTTTAATTAATAATTAAACTATTATATTCATAATAACAATTGATAACTTCAATAACTAATTAGTAATTAATAATTTACTGTATTATAATTCAATTAATATTAATAATTATAATTTATTATTATAATTAATTAATATTAATAATTATTAACGATTGAAAATTGTTTAATTAAGACAATTCATAACTCTATTAGCTATTAATAATTAATTTAATTAATAACTGTGTAATTGATACAATTACTAACTAATAACTGTATTTTTTAAGTAGAACAAATTATTATTAAGAATTTTATTCCGTTTGTTTTAAATTTTTCGATTATTGGCAAATTTTGCACACCTGTTGTGATTCGAGAACTGGCAGAATGTCTCTTATGCTCGCAAGCGGTGGAGGAAGTAATTGTCCAAGTGCCATTACATTTGATAATGACGCACCTTCTGCTGCATTCCAATTGGCAATTATTGTTGCAGAAATTGCACGAAGTAGTACGGAACAATAGGCCAAGGCAGGACGATACCATGCGGTTAGAGCCAGTAAAGTCCAAAGAATGGGAACTTCCTTGAATGTTCGTCTAATTTGCAAATCTCTTTCCACTGTCACCTGAAATTTATTATTTACATTTTAATTTAAATAATTAATTAATTTATTTATTTATGTTAATTTTTTATAATTATTAAATTTTAGTAGCAAAAAATTACACACACATACGAAATGCGGTATTCAATTATTTATTATTATCATACAAATTAGAAAATTCTTTATTTTTAAATATCAAGTTCAATTTCTAAAATAATTTTAAAATTAATGTTTTAAAAACTCACTTATTTACTAAATAATAATTATTATTGTTTATTAATTTACAAAATTTTTATAACATTCTGCTCTGAGATTTAAAAATTTTAATAAAATTCTGAGACAGAATTAAATACTAGAAATAATCAAATTCTTCCCCAGAATTCATTTATTTTCATAAATACTTGAATTCTGCAGAGGAATTTCATTATTTTCAACAATTATAATTTTAACAAAAATTTCTCAAAGGAATTCAATTATTTTGCAATCTTTTGAGAAAATTCATAGAATTCAATTACTTTCAATATAATTAAAATTAAATACCTTGAGAGAATTTAATTATTTTCGAATTTTTAAATAAAATTCATTAAAGCGATTCAATTACTTTCATAAATTTTAATAAAATTCTCAAAAAAAAATTTAATTTTTTATTATTTTTCTAATATTTTCAATAAAAATTTAATTATTTACAATACAATTCAAATTAAATTTCTTGATAGAATTCAATTATTTTCAATAAAATTGAAATTAAATTTCTTAAAAGAATTTAATTATTATCAAAACCTTTAATAAAATTATTTGAAGCAATTCAATCTTAGAAATTTTAATCAAATTCTACTCAGGAATTAATTCAATTATTTTGAAAAAATTTAATAAAGTTCTCAATGAAAATTCAATTTTTTCATAGCTAAAAAAATTCTTTAAAGAACTTCAATTATTTTCAATACAATTCTAATCAAATTTCTCAAAAGAATTCAATTATTTTTAAAAAATATAAATACCTACAATTTTAGGAAATAGTCAATTATCTCAATGTAGTTTTAATTCAATTCCTTTAAAGAATTGAATTATTATCAAAACCTTTAATAAAATTCTTTGGAGCAATTCAATTATTTTCAAAAAATTGTTATAAATTTCTCCAAAAGAATGCAATTACTTTTTTAAAATTTTTGCTAAAATTCTCAATAAAAATTCAATTCTTTTCAATATAATTGAAATTAAATTCCATGAAAGAATTTTAATTTCTTTCGAAAAAGTTAACGAAATTATTGTCATAAATTAAATTAATTTATTTATTAATTATTAATTAAATTCCACGAAAAAATTTAATTTTCTTTCGAAAAATTTAAAAAAATTATTGTCATAAATTCAATTATTTTTAATAAAACTTCTAATAAAATTTCTCAATAGAATCAATAATTTTCAAGAATTTTTGATAAAATTCCTTATAATTCTTGTCAGAAATTCATTTATTTTCATATATAGATAATACATTTTTTTACAGGAATTCAATTAATTAAATAAATTTTTTTAAATTCTTGGAAAGAATTAAAATTATTTAAAATTCAAAATTATAAAAGTCTTCATAATTATAACAATTTAAAAAAACTTATTTTCTAAAATTTTTAAAAATTTACCAATTAATGCAAAATTACAGAAATTAATATAATTTCTAAACTTTTCTTGCAAAAATAATTTATTTTTAATAGCAAAAATTATTATTTTATATTTTATCATTTTATTTTTGAGTTTTTAAAAGTCAAATGATCGGAAATTTATTAAATTTTTTTAAATTTGTTTTTGAATATTCTTACCTTGGTAAATTCTTCGTCAGGCCAAGGGAGTCCATTGTACATCACATCGGGAGAGACTAATTCAACTAATAAGAGACTGACCATTGTTAAAGTATCGGAATTAACTGGATATCTTCTATTGCTTGGATCGTGATTACTGCAACATGCCTAAAAGGAAATAAATCGAAGCAAAATTAATTTAGACAAAATTTAACTAAAAATTAAATCACTATTAAATATAGTACATAAGAATTAAATAACTAAACTATTTAATAAATTAATTATTTAATATTTTTCAATTAAATTAATTACCTTTATCACATCCATAAGCAATGTACTGTTTAATGTAATAATTTCCTTATCGATATTATTTTCAGGTGGAGGTTTTCTTGGACCTTGTCCAATGACGCCCGCATGAAACACCGACGAGTGCCTCTGTGCTAGCATTGCGCTCGTGCCCTTGGGAATAAAACAAAAATATTTCATTTATAATTATAATTAATAGATTTGCATTCGTATTATAATTAATTATCATTAGTTTTACAATTAGATTTAATTTAGTAAAAATAAAACAAAAAGTAAAAAAAAAAGAAATGAAAAACTTACTAACTTAAATAAAATTATTTAATATTTTTTTTAAATTGCTTCTTTGATTTTAAATTATTTTTCTTCGATTTATTCTTGTAGGTACTTTAAATTATTCTTATATTTTAATTTATTTTTCTTTAAATTTATTTTTCTGTAAATTATTCTTTTATTTTTACTCACTTTTTTCTCTGAATAATTTTTATATTTCTAATTATTTTTCTTTAAATTATTCATTAGCAATTTTCAATTTTTTTTTTGTTCACCTGTTTATGATTTTGATGCAAAAGAAAAGTCTCCTCGATTTTAAATTCGAATTTTTCTCGTGCTCCAAAATATTTAGCGGGTCCATTAAATAGCGAGAAGGCCAATAATTCTCGAAGTGCGAGAGTTCTCGAACACGCTGAATAATTTGTCAAAAGTCTCAATAAACGACAAACTATTTTCACACCTCGTTGCTTTATGATAACATCTAAAAGAAAAAGAAATTTAAAATCTAAAATTGTAAGTTTCCTTGTTTTATTTATTCATTTTTTTTTCTTACCGTCTTCCGCAATACAGAGGAAAAAATAGCGAATAATTGCTCTTGTCAATTTTAACGTCAATTCCACACTTGGAAGATAGTGATCATTTTCAAAAGGAGTTAAACAATCCAACATGCAAGCAATATCATTCGCTAGTGAGAAATCGTCCGTTTTTAATAATAGGCTCGAAATTTGCTGTAAATTCGCTCTTATTGCGTTCGTTATCATTCGAAATCTAAGGCACGAAACTTTATTCGAATTCTCCCACCTGAAAAAAAGGAAATTTAATATTTTATTCATCCATTAGATTTTTATTTTATATTTTAATTTTAGTACTTCTTTTCTTCTTTCTTTTTTCTTTCCTTCTCCTTTAACTCATTTATTTAATTTTAATTAATATAATTATAAAATCAATCTGCAACAAACCTCAATAGAATAGTCAAATTTTTAAACAACTGTTGAATTTCTCTCGTTCCACCGCTCGTGTATTGAATCTCCCGAATAGAATGTTCGAGAACTTGAGTAAAATAGCCATGACTTAGAAGAGTATTTTCAACGTCAGACTTTTTCGAAGCAAATCCAACGGCATTATTTGAAATCAATCGAATAAGCGCTGCCAAATGGAAATTTGTATCAGCCTGCTTTAGCATAAATGTAGCGGCCAATATTAAAACATTAGGACACTGTGTTCCAAGTAATGACAATAAACGAACGGCTGTCTGTACTTTCAATGGATTCGAATGTAATAGAAGTGGTGTCACTGATGTTAAATCCTGTTTTATTGAATTTAACAAGGGAATATTGTAGACTTGATTTGCATTCAAGGATCTTATTCGAAAATCAATTTTCTCCAGGATTAATTCCAAAATTTCACGACACACACTCTTGACACTTTGCGCTGCATTCACACTGTGATAGCCGACATTACTATTATTTAAACTTGTATCAAGTAACATATTTATTATTTGTACAGCGCCTTGTTCACAGCCCAATGCCAATTCGACTGTTATGTCTATTAAAACTTCGGGACTGTTGCTGAAATATCGACACCATTCGTTGGCAAATAATGCTAGACGGGGAATCACGTCTGGTCGCACTGAAAATTAATTTGGAAATTATTTATATTTATTGGAATCGTTGACGAAAATTAGGCACTAATAGATTCATTATTTACTAATTGTTAAATTATTCAATAAAATAGATTATTAGAGCAAAAATTATTCACTAATAGTGTAATAATTCACAAAAATTATTCACTAATAGTGTAATAAGTCACAAAAATTATGAATAAGAAATATTCACTAATAAAAAGTATTCACAAAAAATTATTTTCTAATAGAAATTATTCACTAGTTATTCAAAATAATGGTACTGAATTCTAAATTATACGCACAAATTTGTAACACGTCGGTTGTTAAAGCCTTCAATAACATTGGGGACAGTTTCGCCAAGTTCAGTAGAAAAGGAACTGTCGCCAGCTTATGGATTCTCGATTCACTGTCCATATTTGCATTTTCATCCAGGCTCCACTGAAAAAAAGTTATAATAAATTAAAATTAAAAACTTTCACCAATATTAAGACAAGAATTAAAAATAGAAATCAAAATAAGAATAAAAAATAGAAAACGAAACAAAAATTCAAAAGAGAAATAAAAGCAAAAGAAAAAAAAGGTTGGACACTAGAATAGAAAAGAAAAATTAAAGCAAAACTAGAAAAAAATTGAAACAAAAATAGAAATTAGAAATTAAAAGAAGAGTCGAAAATAGAAATTGAAATAAAACTAGAAAATAAAAATTGACACAAAACTAGAATATAGGAAATAAAACATAAAAAAGAAAATAGAAATTATAGAAAAAACCGAAATTAAAAATTAAAAGAATAATAAAAAGTAAAAACTAAAACAAAACTAGACAATAAAAATTTAAACAAAATTTAAAAATGTAAAAAAAATGGAAATTAGGAATTAAAAGAAGAGTAGAAAATAGAAATTGAAATAAAACTAGAAAACAAAAATTCACACAAAACTAAAATATAGGAATTAAAACAAAAAACGAAAATAGAAAAAAACCGAAATTAAAAATTAAAAGGATAATAAAAAGTAAAAACTAAAACAAAACTAGACAATAAAAATTTTAACAAAATTAAAAAATGTATAACATAAATAGAAATTAGGAATTAAAAGAAGAGTAGAAAATAGAAACTAAAATAAAACTACAAAAATAAAATTTCAGACTTAAATAGAAAATGGGAATTAAAACAAGAAAAAAAGCAAAAAATAATAGCAAAAATCGAAATTAAAATAAAACAAAAATAAAAAGTAAAAATTAAAACAAGAGAAAAAAAATAGAAATTGAATCAAGAGAAAAAATAGAAATTGAAACAAAACTAGAAAATAAAAATAAAAACAAGAGAAAAAAATAGAAATTGAAACAAGAGAAAAAATAGAAATTGAAACAAAACTAGAAAATAAAAATTGAAACAAAAATAGGATTTAAAACAAAAAAAGAAAACAGAAATTATATAAAAAATTGAAATTTTAAATCTTTTTTTTTCATTCACTTTTAAACAACTTCCAAAAATCAAAAAATAATTTATTAGAAGAATAGAAAGTAAAAATTAAAACAAAGCTAGAAAATAAAGATTGAATCATAAAGAAAATATAGAAATTACAACAAATATAGATATTAGAAATTAAAAAAAGAGTAGAAAATAGAAATCAAAGAAAAACTAGAAAATAAAAATTGAAACAATAAAATATATAAATTAAAAAAATAATTATAATTTCAAAAAAGAGTAGAGAATTGAAATTGGAGTAAAACTAGAAAACAAAAATAAGAAATAGAATTCAAATATAGAAATTACAACAAAACCAGAAATTAGAAATAAAAAGAAGAGGTGAAAATAGAAATTGAAACAAAATTGTAAAATAAAATACGAAACAAAAATAGAAATTAAGACAAAAAAATACAATAAAAATGAAATGAAAAATTAAAGCAAAAATAGAAATTGAAACAGAAATAATTAGTTAAATAATCTTTAACAACAGAAATAAAAAAAATACAAATTAAAATAGAGTGAATTAATAAATAAAAAATAGCAGAATTACTTTGAATAGATCAAGAAGAGCCGTTCGTATATCCAAAAAATGACTCCCAGCCAAATGACCAAGAATTCCAACGACTGAATTTAATTTTGGATTGTTGACATTGGCGCAAAAATCTTTGAGACCACATGTTAAAACTCGTGTTATGACTGTATTGGGAAAACAACTTCCCACATGTGCAACAACCCAATCAAAATGCGGACTGTGTAAAACACTCGTGTTAAGTAAGGCATTAATGCAAGATTCCGTGTCCGCAAACATAAGACACTGAAGACATTGTGCCGTTATATCAATCAGTGTTCTCGTCGTTCTACAAGACATCCACTGATGTAGAAAGTCATTTATTCCCGACGTTTTCTCCTTCAAATTGCCACGATTCGCATAGTCCGATGATAACTTACCTGGAATTACAAAATTTATTATTAATTTTTCTCCTTTCGCAAATACAATAAAACTATATTTATTCAAACTAATATTATTAGTAATAATATTAATTAACAATATTAATATATTAATATTATTAATGATTACTAATATTATTAATTTATTATTTTCTTCTTTCGCATATACAATACAAATATTTATTCAAACTAATTTTTAAGATACAACAAAAAGTAAAATACAATAAAATGTAAAATAAAAACAAAACAAAATACAAACAAAAAATAAATTAAATTAATTACAAAAATGTAATACAATCGAAAAATAAAATAACTGCGAATTTAAATAAAATACAAAAATACAATATGAACAAAATATAAATACAAATTAGTGAAATTAAATTAAAAAATACGATACAAGAGAAAAATTAAGTACAAAAATACAAATAACAAACAATAAAATAAAATCAAATTTTTAAACTCTTCTCAATTCTTATTTAACCAAATTACCTAATAAATCTAAGGTCCAGGCTGAAATTATCGGAGCCCAGGCTTCGGGATTACAACTAATAAAACCGCTTAAAACTGTATGAATTTCTGCGATTGTATTTTCCTCCGGTATCGGTAAGCATTGATTATTCTGTAAAATAATAATCAGCAATTATGAATAATTTTGAAAATTACCGAAAATCTAATAATTATAGAGAAAGCTAATAATAGATGTCAAATAATAATTAAAAACTAACAATAATAGAATCTCACTAGTAAAAAAAATCTAAACAATAATAAAGATGTAATAATAAAAGCCGATGAATAATAGAAGACTAACAATAATAATATACACAATAATTAAAATAGGATAAATAATTATAATAGAGCAAATAATAACAAAAACCTAATAGAAATAAGTAAAGCTTTTAGATAATGAATAAAATACATTTACAATTGAAAAATAAATCATGCTCCATACTAACCTCAATTTGTCTGACATGTTTATTAACCGCCACGGAAAATACATTACATAAATATTCCAAAACAGCGTCCCTTGCTGCAGGGACATTTTTTAATAAAGATAAACCAGTTCTTGTTAATTCTAAAGTATTTGTCGAATGTGACGGTCTAGCTGCTCCGGAAATAAATCTTCGAACATCAGCAAGAATATCCTGCGGTGACAATAATTCCTCCGAAGATTGCGGCATATTTGTCATATATAGTTTATTTTTTTTCAATTTTTCGCCAACACTAAAACTAAATTTAACGACGTGCTAATTCATAATTAACGAGTCTTAAAAAAAATGATAAATTCTCGCATTTAATTCTGTTATACCTCGTCACTTTGAGGTTAGGTCCATTGTTGACGTCTCTGTAAAAACATATATATATGTATAGTGAAAAACAGCGCTACCTGAAGGATTATTCCGTAACTTTAGGACAAGAATCGATTTTATTTTTACTATTAGGGTATTTAATTATTTATAAACGTCAAATTTTTTTTTTGTTAACAATTACAAATCTGATATTTTCAAATATAAATGTTTTTACACGAAAGTGACTAATTTTTCTAACCTTAAAATCGAAAAGAAAATTACGATTGGCATTTTTATAAAAAAACAGTTGCATTAATATTTATTTTGAAAATGCATTCAAAAACATGTCGAAAACAGTCTTTATAATTAATGGAATAAATAGTACAATGATGATAATGAAATATTTACGATACTAACATGTAAATGAAATTATTGTAAAAATTCTACAGTCATATCAACGTCTTTTCTTTTTCTCCTGTTTTCTTGGTCGATGAGGCCTTCTGGGTGTAACTTGCGGACTATTTTCCGAACATTCAACATCACTTGGATCATCCTATCGAAAATGAATTTTTCTCTTAGAAATCTACTCTTTTTCTTATTTTATTTCTTTATTTTTTTAATTACATTTTTTCTATCTTACTTCAAATTTCCTTGTAATTTAATAATTCTCTCATCCTTCAAAATAGGAAGGAAATTATCAGAGGTAAAAATGACAAAAAAAGAAATTACCTTCAAGGCAGTCACTCCATCAGAAGATCCCGAGGTATAAAATACTAAGGATGCTAAACATATCATTTGAAAAACAGCAGCTACGTACAATCCATATCTTATAAATTGTTCAAATACTGTTTCATCGTCAGGAAGTAAAAGTCGTTTTAATTGAGGATCTAAATCTTCCATTCCTGGGGGAAAAAATACATTTTTACATTAATTATTAACTATCTATATATATTATAATTAGTATTCAAATATTAAATTTTGCATAATATGTTATATCGCAAAATGACGTAATTTCTGGTCAATTAATCTTTTCTAAATTACGTCAATGTTTTTTTCTTGCTGTTTACTTTAATACTTTTGACAAAACATTATTAATTTATTATTAATATATTTTTTCATATATATAAATTCCAAAAGAAATTCTAGAATATCACAATCGAAATTAAAATCAAAACATCACTTCCGACATTGTAACTAGGCCACTCTACCTTTCACTCGATTGTTAAAAAAATCAGTGAATATTACAATTCGAATGTGAATTTATAAGACATATATGACAACATTTAATCAATAACCTAAACACAACCCTTCAAGTTTCTATTTCACTTGAAGTTTCTCCAAATACTCTCCATTAATACCAACATTATCACAATGTACCAATCGGTGAACATAAAATGATAAATAATAATCTCTTTCGGTTATTTTTGTATTCCAAATAAGCCGTTAATCAATAAGTGTAGTTTCATAATTTTAAATAGTTGTAAATCATAAATCATCTTACAAGAGTTTTTTGCGTTTAATTTTTTATAAAGATTATTAAGTTTATCGTGAAATTAGCGACGAGTTGTACTTTCCATCTATTGCGTAAGGTGGCGCAACTGTAGAGAAAATATTCAAACACGACATTTTTAATAAACATCTAATTTGCATATTTTCTCTAAAAACAAGTCGAAATGAATAAAAAAAATAATCCTAACATTCCTTAATGCTTATTTTCGAAAATCTATAGAAAATTCCCAACAAAATACAAGCTAAATCTAATGAAATCTTCATAAAAGTGTAAAAAGAAAAAATGCATTTTAAATTTCCCACCGGACTAACAGCGCCGGAAAACGTCTGGGTTCGAGGCTTCATTGCTTGGAGTCCGTGGATGTGAACCTTTGTTTTGTAGAGAAGAATGGCTGCCATCTTTAGTTTTCGATGGATGTTTTCCAAAGTTCTCGCGAATTCTTATTATTATTGCGATATTAAATAACGTGATTTAATAAAAAACAGTGCAATAACGTCATCCGCGATGCAATAAGTGTTTTGGCGTTGTTTATTCAAGCTGCCCTGGTACCAGTTTCGTTAAAAAATGCTTGTGTTTACATCTCAGTTTGAAACGAGCTTCTATATTCCTGTCATATTAAGGTAAGAGACGCTTTAAAGTGCAAATTTAACGAATGCAAAAAAGGGATTTTCATCTCTCGTGATTATTATTCACAGAAGATTGTTTTCCATGTTCAATATTGCTCTCCGAATAATCAAATGTGATTTCGGTAATGATGCAAATTGTTACGTACTTAGCGGTCTCTTTATTGATAAATATTAATAACAATCATTCAATTTTCCTTTAAAATTCAACAAAATTCGTTAATTTACAATGCATTTTTCATAAACTACGAAGTTAGGTTATTTGAAGAGAAATTGTCTCAATAACCTAACCAAGAAAAAAATGGGGGGAAAAAAAAGGTTAAAGAGACGAGAAATAGAAAAAATAAGACACAATCTAATGTTTAAAGAATAGTGAAGTGTGATTTTTTGTGTTTGTTGTTGAAAATTGCAATAAAATCGGTTTGTTGCAAATTTCATTTCCACCATGGTGGTAGCAATGGCAAAATGAGCGAGGGCAAGTCAACCACTTCATATACCCATCACCCAACTATACTATACTATACTAACATTCAAATCCTGTTCTAACTGGAGCTTTGTTACTAAATTCTGCTACTATTTCTATATTTTTACGAATCATTGGTAATTTTCTAAAAAAAAAAAACTACCACACTCCCATATGAATTTTGAATTTAAATTGAAAAACTGTCACAATTTGACAGTTAATTTTTGAAAGTTAACATAATTTCCAAGTTCAGTGTGTTTTAATAAAGAAAATAGATATTTTCTTTCGCCAAGAAGGTTGCAAATGTCAAACTTAACATCCAAAATGCAAATTTATTATAATTATTTTGTCCTCATAAATATTGATTATGCTAGTGAAAAACTTTAAATGGCAAACGAATCATAGTATCTGTCTGATGTAGATTTAATAACAGAAAGATATTCTTAGACTTAGGTATCTGTTTATGTGACTTTATGACCTCCAGTCGAGAGCATTGGATTCGGTGATTGTAATTCTCAGGCGAAATTTCTTTGTTAATTTCTAAATTAATGATTTTAGTATTTAGTAACAATATATTCAGTTTGAAAACAAGATGTTTTTTTTTCGTATTGAGAATTGGTGTTTCCGTGTTTTGGTGACAGTTTTCTATAATAGTGATGCGATTGATTTTCTTCTTAAATCTCAAAATTTAACGATTGATTAGTCAAGACAACCGGCCGGTGAAGAATTTATTGTCTAACCTCACAGAAAAGTTTTAAATAAAGTTGGAGAACACACGAACAGAAAATATATATAATGTGTATATATATACATAATAGTTCGGCGGGAATATAAAAATTCTACCAGGAGGCGCTCAATTCGCCATTTCATGTGGGGCGGCCATTTTGAAATTCTCCCCTTTTCCCGTGACCCGCCGCCGCCGTCGTCGTCGTCGTTCCTTTTCCCCTCCCCCACCTCCATTCACTTTTCAGCGGCAATCATTTCCCCTTTTCTCCCGTCAAACCCCTTCTTGTGTTCGCGGTTTTAATCCATCTCTTTTCTTCTTCTTCTTCTTCTTCTTCTTCTCTCTATCCTCCCGTCTTTTATGTTTTCTCTGTCGTTATTTCTCTCTGTCCTTTTCTATTTTTCTCCTTCACTCTTTGTGTACAACTTCCATGCTAAATTCTTGCATATACGTCTCTCCAACTCTTTTGCTCTCCGTCCTGTTTCTTTTTTTTTTCTTTTCTTTTCTTTTCTTCTTTTGCAAAAGTTTTCAAACAACCTGCGCTTAAAACATTCTCTCAAATTCATCGATTTTTTTTCTCTTTTGTTATCTTTTTTTTTGTATAGATTTATGCTGAGGATGATGATTATTAGAAAAAGAATTTAGGTCTTTGGATTAATTGACAATATTGTAAAGAAAAGGCTTTAGTTGCAATAATTGATAATTCGTGGAAATGCAGGCAGGAGGTATTTGCGGAGTATTCAATTAATTGTCTTTGAATTTTTTTTCGATTTATTTTGGTCTAATTTTTAAATTATTTTTGTTCATTTTTTGTCTAATTTTCGATTAATTTTTGCTTTTTTTTGTCTCATTGTCGACTAATTCTTGTGTAATTTTCGATTATTTTTTCTTTACTTTTTGACTTATTTTAGTGTTTTTTAAAAATAATTTTTGAATTAATTAATTTTCTTTACGTTTTGGTTAATTATTTTCAGTTATTTTTTTATTCTCGTTAATTGTTTGGTATTTTTCGATTATATTTATTAATTTCTTCTTAAATTTTTGTTTATTTTTGTCTAATTTTAGTTTATCTTACGTCTAATGTTCGATTAATATTTATTTTTTTCTAATTTTCTTTTATTTTTTTTCTAATTTTAATTATTATTTTTTTGGTATTTTATCTAATTTTCGATTAACTTTTATTTATTTTTTCTGGAATTTTTCTTTAAAATTTGTTCAATTTTTTTATTTATTTTTTGCCTAATTTTATCCTTCATTTTTCGATTAATGTTTATTTTTTTCAAATTTTCTTTTATTTTTTTTCTAATTTTAATTAATTTTTTTGGTATTTTTTTCTAATTTTTGAGTAACTTTTATTTATTACTGGTTGAATTTTTCTTTTAAATTTTGTTCAATTTTTATTTATTTTTAATCGAACTTTAGTTTATAATTTATTTAATTTTTGTCTAGTTTTATTTTTTATAATTTTCTTTCTGTTCGAAATAAATTTCTATCAATAAGATGAAATTCTTGTTTTTTTTTATCTTTTTGAAAATTCTATATTCGACCTGCTCCATTTTCTATGATCTTTCTATTTTGGCACATTGCCATTTTCACATCGTGTCAGCTAATTCTAATAAAAAATATATAATTTAATTATAGGACTATAATTATTTTTCTTTTTTGAAAAAATTAGACACTAAAAATGGCGAGAAATGAGAGGAGGATTTTCACATTTTGTTTAATAATAGAAATTACTTGTTCCATTCACTTTGGTAATATTTTCTCGAGGCGGCAATTTACCTGGTAAGAAATCTCTTCACTTTTGTGAATATTTTGTATCATTATTAATATTATTTTTATTTCTATTATTTATATTTCTATTGTTTTATTTTCTATTTTTATTTCTATTATTTATATTTCTATTGTTTTATTTTCTATTTTTATTATTATATTTTCTATTTTTATTATTTTATTTTCTATTTCTATTATTTTTGTTTCTATTTCTATTATTTTTCAATTGTTATTATTATTATTATGTCACTATTTGTCTATTTTATCTCTTATTTTTCCACATTTTTCGAAATGCATCAATTTTCAAAAATTGTTTTCTTTTAGGCGAGGGGAAATATGATAGAAAGAAAAAGAGAGAGAGAGAGAGATTATCTTGTTCGTTCATCAATAGACGGAAGTGCCGGAAGTGTACATCATGTGTTGTATATATCAGCGTCCCTTCTCTCCTCGTTTGAGTTGGCAGTATTTTCTGCGCATTAGGTGCATCGTTGGTACATGGTACATCGACCTTCTACTAGCAAGTCTTTCGCATCTTGTTGCCTCCAGGTCAACTCCCGAAGAACGTGTGCAAGCAGGTTTCACTCTATAATCCAATGCAATCGAGAGATTTTTCTCTCTAAAAGAAAAAAAAATAGGAAAAAGGAAAAGAGAAAAACTACTAGAAAGTAAATTGTTGTCTTCGTTCCTTCATTATTAAGAGAGAGAAAGAGAGACGAATTTTTGGAATATTTAGAAATTATTTTCTGCATCGGGCAAAATTGAAGAAAATGGAAAAACGATAGAAAGATAAAAACTAAAAAAGGAATTGGAAAAATATTCGCAGGAGGGATTTGAAATGTTCTGACAATTATTGAACAATGCTTCTCTTATCCGTTCAATACGAAATAGTTTCCCACCTGTATTTTCTATCTCCCACCTCCTCGATCAGCCCTTTTGCGTCACAAATACGTAGGCAAGGATGTAACATTGCGCAGAGCCCTGTGGGTGTTTCCCAACCTACCCCAACTCTAAAGTTCGTATTGATCTGTCCCTTCTGTCTTGCTTTCTTCTTTTTTTCTTCCTCTCTTCAAAAAAAAAACCCCCTGTGTCACAAATTTTCCGCAACTGAAAATATTTTTACTAAAAAAGGCTGAAAGAAAAATATTTCCCAACTGTCTCAAATCTAAATCGAAAGAATTTGAATAATATTCAAAGAAATGGAAAAATATCGAAAGAATTGGAAAAATATTGAAAGGAACAGAAAAATATTACAAATTGCAATAATTGAGAATTGAATATATTTTTTTTCACTGAAAGTAGAATATTTTGTAAAAAATAATTAAAATATTGTTATGTTCTGATATTCTTGAGATGTTTCAGAAATTTTTTCATCCTCGAATTGAGAAAATTGACAAGTTTTGTCGGAAATTATGGAATTTTTAAGAGAGAAATCTCCTCTTGCTTGTTTAAAATTGAGATATGAAAGATGAGAGAGAGAGAGAGAGAAAGAGAAAAGGGTCGAGCTCTCGAAAAAGGACGAAGGTCTACGATTCGCGTGGGTGGGTCGTGACTGCGAGAACGTGGGTGATGCCAGTTGTGAGGTGAATCGTATCGACCGCAAGGGAAGTTCTCACACGACCCTGAGCTGTATATATAATACGCAGGAGAGAAAGACGATGAAACGGATATGCTTTTCAGATATGTATACAAAAGATTGTGGACACTATAATCTACTCGATTGAAGAAAATTTTCGTCAAGTCAAATACGTAATATTGAATATTCTCCAAAAGTTGTTCCGCATAATAATTCGTCTCGAAATTGTTCATTTTAACACTCTGGGGCAAATTTATTGCTTCTGGTAAATTTGTTTCTAATTTAATTTTTTTTTTAGATTCTAATTTGCATTCTTTCTTTGGTTTCTTTATTGTATATTTTTTGTTATCATTATCCAAATCACTGAAAAGGAGAAGATCTTGTGCTTTCAGTGATTTAAAAGCAGAGGATTCTGTTTTCAGTGTGTTGAAAAACAGAAGATTCTGCTTTTCAGTGATTTGGATAATTTTGAATAATAATTGCTGGCGATATTTTGCAGTTTGTGAAAGGCGTTAATCACCGCAAAAACCACATCCATGATTGTGCTTTCACTATCGATCAATTGCAATATTGGTCGCTCACCTCCAACGTCACACACAATATACATAGACGATGCGTGACCCAACGAAATCCCCACCCGATTCACGGTTGAGTGTGCGCATACAATTGTTGATAGAGATGGTAAACGGCGAAGGAGGGTGGAATCAAGATGAAGTTGGCCGAGAGGGACATTGTTAGGGGTTGAATCCAACTATGTTTTGTGTTTGTAAAACAACCTCGATAGATGGTAGCAGCAATTGATAAAGTCACATCTCTTCTTTTTTTTCCCTCATCTTCCTCCCTTTTCTTCAGGGCGAAAGATTTCTCTTCAAGTTTATTTAATTTTTGACTTCTCCTTCGATGAACTGGCTCGTTTTTCCCAATTTCTTTATTCTTTTCTCAATTTTTTTTAAATTTTTCATTCACCTTATTTTTAACCATCTCAATTTCCCATTTTCTAAAATTTACATTTTCTTAATTTTTCTACTCTTTGTATTTTTCTCTTTCTTCTTTAATTTACACTCAATTTTTTTGAATTTACGCCTTTTTGGAGAAATTTCGACTTTGTTTTTTTTTTAATTTTCAGAATTAAAATGAGAAAAAAAGTATCTGTTTCGCAGAGAAAATGTTTGGAGAACTAGCCTGAAACTTGGGGAGGAAGATTTGATGAATGGAAATTTTTTTAATAATCAGTCTTGTGCACATATTTACAGGATTGTTCAGTTACTTGCTCGATTGAGGATAAGCGTCGTAAAATAATTGCGTAATGGTTTTAAATAGAACCACACAGGCACTATATGTTGATGCTTTAATTTTGAAATGAATTTAAGTGCAATACTCGCCTTTGAAATTGCTATCAAGACCTTTTTTTCCAAGACAATTAAGCGAAAATTGTCTTGAAGGTTTTTGAATTCTTTTTCATTGAAGAAGAGGAAGAATCGTACTTGAACTAAATTTGAAAAATTGGCGTCAAAAGGGAAAAGAACGAAGGAATGAAAAGAGAAAATCTAAAAAGAAACAGAAGAAACAGGAAAACGAAAAAAAGAAGGAAAAGAAAGAAAAAAGAAGACAAAACAGAAAGAAAATAGAAGAAAAAACAGGAAGAAAGGAAAGAAAAAGGAAGAAGAGCGAGAAAAAAATTAGTTCTTTTAAATTCGTTATAAATGTTTATTCGTTTATGTTCGAGATTTAAAATCTGAAAATTTAACGATCGACTTGCAAAAAGAGAAGGATAAGAGAAATTAAATGGCCAATGAGTGTAAACGCTATTTAGTTGTGTCACGAGACTTGTATAATCTACACAATACAAAAAATGTGTCGATAAAATTTATGATTATTAAATAGCCACGTAAATACTGGTAACACGAGTTTGAAAAGAAAAGCTAAAATAAAAACTTTCAAGAGAACGAATCGAAATATTTTTTTCTTTATTTCTTCGCCAACCTATTTTGAACGTTTCTTCATTTTTTTTTGTTTAAGAATCATTAAATGTTTCTTCAGCGACAAAAGTAATTTTAGACAAAAAAAATTTTTTTTTCATAAAGCGAAAAAAAGAAAATTAGTCCTACAAACAAGAAAATAAGAAAATTGGTCCTAAAAAATGAAAAGAAGAAAATTTCTAAAAATAATGAAAATTTGATGCAAAAAATAATAGAAAGTTGTTCTTGAAAACAAAAGAGAGAATTCCTTTAAAAAAAAATAATGGAAAATTGCTTAAAAAAATAAAAGAAAATTTCCTAAAAACTAATGTTAAATTGCTCCGAAAAATAAATAAAAGTTCCTTAAAAATAATGGAAAATTGCTCCAAAAAATAAAATTTTCAGGAATAATTGTTTCGTAAAAAATTAAAGTTCCTATGTTTAATGGAAAATTGCTTCTTTTAAACAGAAGAAAATTGTTCCTAGGTAAGAAAGGAAAATTCCCTCTAGATCCACTGATAGATCGCTGGTAATTTTTAATACTAAAGTAGAAGGATCAAAATTTACAT
The DNA here is from genome assembly GCA_032872475.1 of Leptopilina myrica (nomen nudum). Lineage (NCBI taxonomy): Eukaryota > Metazoa > Arthropoda > Insecta > Hymenoptera > Figitidae > Leptopilina > Leptopilina myrica (nomen nudum). Next base: position 27,831,675 of record CM065465.1, on the reverse strand, counting down.
ATTCATCAAGTGAACGTGACCTCGCCTATTTTTATGACGCACTGGTCCAGGTACCACTATTGTACTTTAAAAACGTTTAGAATGAAAATTATCATTTCTAATTTTGAAAAATATTCCTGAATGTTTTCAGCATAAAATTTGAATTGAATTTTCATGGACAGAAGAATGCCTCGGAAAAAAATGGTCTTTGTTATACAATTGGAAAAACAAGTCCAAATAGATCTCGTTTGCCCACAATTTGATTTATTTTTTTCTTAAAATTCAATTAAAGGATTGATTGACGATTTTTGTTTTCATTACAATTTGATTAATCAATCTTTTCGGTTACAACTTAATTGAAGGATTTTCTTCCCTACAATTTGTTTAACGATTTTTTTCTACAATTCGATTAATGAATTTTTTTTTATAATAAGATTAATGAATTGATTGAATTAATGAATTTTCCTCTACAATTCGATTAATGAATTTTTTCCCCTGACAATTCAATTAACAAATTTCCTTTCCTAAAATTCGATTAACGAATTCCTGACAAAAAAATTAACGAATTTTGTTCCTTACAATTCGATTAACGAATTTTTTTTTTTTTTTGTAACAACTTGATTAATGCGTTTTTTGTGATAATTTGCAAAAATAAGTACCGTGTCACGATTTGATTAAATGGAAAACAAAATCAAAAAGAAGATAGAAATTCTTTTGCGTTGATAAAATAAAAATTCTGAATGTAGAAATAGAATTTTTTTTTGTGGGTGTGTTTTGCGTTGAAAAAATACCAAAATTAAAATTCTGTTTTAGGTGAGAACAATTCCATAAAGGAGACTAAAGTGTCATCGCTCCGATTGTCGATGGCTGGTTATGGGTAACGCGGATAATGCGAACGCAGGAACCCGGATCAGTCGTGCAATGATTCTCAGCAATCTCAGCATCTCTCAATTCTCAATGTGCAAGAAAATCTGGTCCAGTGACCAGTGGAGAGGTCCCATGATAGTCAGTTAGTAGTGCTCGCGCACGCGCTGCGCAGAAGATCAAGCAAACAACGATACCTGTGGTAACCTTGGAGGTAAATGGCAGTCGACAATAGGTACTCCTTGGAACTCCCCATCCTTTTCAGATTTTTTTTTCTTCCACTACTTTTTCTTCTTCTTCTGATCCTTTTTCTTCTTCTTCTTCTTCTTCTACTACTACTACTACTACCACTACTTCTTCTTCTTCTTCTTCTTCTCATCTCAAAGGCACATTCCTTCTTCTCCCCCGCGAGAACCATCCAAACAGGGTTATATGATACCGCCATTCTCGACACTCCATGAATCGAAAAGACGATTATATTTTTTTCAAGAGTGGAACGCCCTATGTGAAAATAGATACGTTTTATTTTAGCTCACAAAATGCAATTAGTTTTCTCCATAGATCTTGTCGTCTTGATGTGTCTAGGAATATGATTTTTTTCTTCTCTCTCACTGTCGTTGGAAATGTTTTTTTCCAATTCTTTTTTAGATCGAGAAACTAAAACTGTTTTTTTGCAAATAAAGAAATTTTTCTGCAAAAAGAATCTATTCTCTAAAAAAAAATTTTTTCTGCAAAAAGAATCTATTCTGTAAAAAGAAACTTTTCTGCAAAAAAGAAATTTTTCTGCAAATAGAAACTTTTCTGTAAAAACAAATTTTTTTTCGAAAAAGAAACTTCTATTGAAACAGTTTTTCGGAAAATTCTATTTTCTAATCAAGTTGCGATTTCGAATTCCATTTGAAACGTAATTTTGGCAGCAGGCCAATAAAATGAAAACGATTCTACAACTCTGAAAATTTCAATTAAATTCTGCTGTTTAGAATTTAGGATGAGTGGAAAATATTTTCTGATGAGAAAAATATTCCTTTTTAAATAGGAAAATTAATTAATTAATTAATTAATTGAATTCTCCTCTAAGTTGGGAAAAATTTATGAATTAAATTAGTCTCTTCTTTTACCAGGCGAAATTAATTAAATTAAATTTTTCTTTTATTAGGAAAAAATTAGTTGATTTCAATTTTTAGTAAGGAAGATTAATAAATTAAATCGCATTCCTCTTTAAGTAGGAAAAATTAATTAATTAAAATAAATTCTCCTGTAGGTCGAGAAAATTTATGAATTAAATTAATTTTTCCTTTTACTTAAGAATATTAGTCAATTAAATTATATTTTTCTCTTATTAAGGAGAATTGATTAATTAAATTTAAATTCCTCTTTAAATAAGAAGAAGTAATTAATTAAATTAAATTCTCCTCGAAATAGGGAAAATTATTAATTAAAATAAAGTCTTCTCTAAGTCGAGAAAATTTATGAATTAATTTATTTTAATAGGGAAAAATTAATTTCTCCCTTTACTAAAAAAAATCAATTGAATTTTCTTTTTACTAGAAAAAATTAATTTCTCTTTTTACTAAAGAAAATTAGTTTATTCCAATTGAATTTCCCGTTGAAAAGGAAAAATTAATAAATTAAACTAAATTCTCCTCTAAAAAGAGAAAATGACTTAACTAAGTTTCATTATTTATAAATGCGAATTTTTTTCTCAAAGAAATATTTTTCTGAAGAAAAACCTCTTCACTTGTACATCTAATCAAATTTTCTAATCGAATGAAAATTCCAGTTTTCGAAAAAAGTTTCCCTTGTTCTGTAATTAAAATGAAGACACCACTTTTTTCATTTTTCGAGAAGTAAGAAAAAATTCGCTTAGAAATATTTCAACAATTTTCAAAATCTGTTGAAAATCTTACAAAAAATCCTCTGGAAATCAGAATTTTTGTCAAAAAACTCTGATTTTTCCCGATTCCTTCAAAAAAAATAAAATAAAAATGAAATCAATCGTTTGAGGTGATAATAGGGAATAAAAAGAAATTCTTTTTTCGAATCTTAATTTTCTCTCGTGATATGCAATCAATTTGAAAATAGAACAACACGAGTGTTTATAGTTGTAAATCGAAGATATTGATTTCTTGTAATAGTTTAACATGTGTGTCTCGTCCAATAATAATGTGAACAAAAATAGAATTTATCGTTGGCAATTTTTTTCCACAGCTTCTTATTATCTTTTACCAAATTAGTAATGAAGGAAAAGTTTTCTTTTTAAATTCCAATTGGAAATAATAATTTTTACTAACAATTGAGGTATTTCTTTGCTTTTTCTCAATTTTTCTCTCTCTCTCTCTTTTCTCTCTTATAAAAATGATAAATTTATTTCGGAAAAAAAAGAATGTAGATAAATTTCAGTCTTTATATAAATAGGAAACAAGGGATAATTTCTCGTTGAAACTCGGAACAAGATGGCCATCTTGATGGAGTTTGCGGAACGCGTACAACGAATGTATAGCGTTTACGTGTATCGACCGTCGCGAAAGTACAAAAAGGGAATTGCAAAACTGTTGGTCAGAGCAGTTATATAGGGAAGGCCAAGAGTGCGAAGGGCAGCTTTGTTTTCTTTCTTTTAATTGTCTCGATTTAACTTTCTCACAGATTTTTTTCTTTTGTTTAACTCTTCTTCTTCTTCTTCTTTTTTCAAATCCTTGAATATTATTTCGTTGAAAAAATATTTATTTACTGCGTAAATAAATTTAAGAGATGAGGGGAAATATTTATTTGCTGCCAATGATAAATTTATTGTTGACCAGGGGAAATATTTATTTCTTGAAAAATAAAATCTAGATGAGAATATTTATTTACTGCCAATAAGTTGTAGACGGAAATATTTATTCACTGTGAATAAATTGTAGATGACGATATTTATTTTCTGTTAATTTTTTAAATGAAAATGTTTATTGTCTGTAAGTTGTAAATGAAAATGTTTATTTACTGTAAATTATAAATTAAAATCTTTATTTACTGTAAATTGTAAATGAAAATATTTATTTACTGTAAATAAGTTGTAGTTAAGAATATTTATCTACTGTAAATATGTTTACTCACTAAATTGTTAGTGAGAAAATTTATTTACTGTAGATAATGGATAAAAATATTTCTCTACTGTAAATATTTTTGTTCACTAAATTTTTAGTGAAAATATTTATTTACAGAAAATTGCAGTTAAACATGTTTATTTCCTGTAAAATAAATTGTAATGGAAAACATGCATTTACAGTAAATTATTGATAATATTCATTGACAAGAATATTTATTTGCAATAAATTCTGTTTCAATTCATTTACAATAGATTGCAGACGAAAATATTTACAGTTAATCGTAGTAGAGGAAAATATTTATTCGCAGTAAATTGCAAAATATTTCCAATATTAATAAATTTCGTAAATTCTACTTCGACAATTTCTTTTTTTCCCAAACAATAGGGAAATTTTTAAAAACTACTAGCGAATTGATTTCGAATTTTGTCCGCAAAATATTTTCTAATATTTCCCAAATGATAAGCGAATAAAAAAATAATTGTCGAATTTGTCGAAAAATTTTCGATTAGAAATTATTCGAAGAATTCAGTTCACTAGAAATTACGTAATTCATTTCTAATATTAAGTGCGAGAAATTAAAAATACTTGTTGGCAAAATTGTTGGCAGTTGAATATAAAACTTGGCTCGTTATTTTTTGTAATAATATTCTGTGTGGAAAATATTTTTTTTGGGATTTTCAAAAGAAATACATTGAAACTAGGTGATTAGAACTCGTTTGGCTACCGTTTCGTTTAAATTGGTCCTTTTTTTTGCTTTGTTTTTGAAAAAAAAGGGACGTGTTTCGACTTTATTCTGCTTTCTTTTCTCCGATCCCTTCGACTATTAGTTGTCTCTCTCTCTCTCTTTTCTTCTTTGTGTGTTTCCTTTTTCTTTCTTTCTTTCTTTCAATTTTTTTTCTTTTTATTTCCTTTGAGTCTATATCCATAAGTCTAAATCCACATTCTCGCTCGCATCTTTCGTTTCTCTTTCCTGAAGAGACAGTTGAAAAGTGAAGAGAGGGTAGTGATACCGGTTATTGGCGGCGACTGGCATATTTCACCGGGTGTCCAGCAATCAGGCCTTTGTATATATGGTTCGCAATAGTGCATGAATTTCCTTTGCAAGAGAACTCGAAAGTAGTGTGAGGAGGGATATATTATGTGTGTAGAGATGTAATTTTTATGTAGATGTATTTTTGTATTAAAAGAGAAAGAGAGAGAGAGAGATTTTTATTAAAAGACGAAAAGAGAGAGAGAGAGAGTGCATTTAAAATTTAACTTCGAATAGAATAGAATGATGTTAGGCATTATACACTGTACACCGATTAATCCTTAGTAATACACACTGGCAATTCACGTCGATCACTTTCTGATCTTTCACACCCTATTCTACTTTGTCGACTGATTTCTCCGACCTCAGGTCGTTCCAGTTGCTTGCTAAATTATTTATTTGGGACAATTTTTCTTTTTTTTTTTACAAAACAAATTCACTATTTTATTGAAATTGACTGTAATTTTTGTTTCAGTTGACGAATTTCCGAATTTATCGTTCCAAAGTTTCGGAAATGTTTAAAATAAACAAAATTTATTGATTTTCTTCTCGAATTAAATTTTTATTACTGTCTAAAAATTAATTCCAATTTCTGAATGTAGAATTTCGTAATTTAAATGTAAAAAATTGAATTCGTATTCTCAATACTTATTTGAAACTAAACGAAAAGTTTAATTCACTTTTTTAATATTTAACGCAGTACAAAAAAAAATTTAGTTCGTATTTTTAATATTTAACAGTAAAGAAAATATTTAATTCACATTTTTAATATTTGAACGTAAAGACAAAAATTGAATTCACTTTTTTAATATTTAACAGCAAGAAAAATAGAGTTCGTATTTTTAATATTTGAAAGTAAAGACAAAAATTTAATTCGCTTTTTTGATATTTAACAGAAAATGAAGAAAATCATTTCGTATTTTTAATATTTAACGAAACAAGTTTAATCAGCAATTTTAGCATTTTTAATATTTGAAAGTAAAGAAATTATTTTGTTCCTATTTTTTAATATTTGAAAGTAAGAACACAATTTATTTCGTATTTTTAAATATTTGAAACGAGAGGAAAATTTGAATTCGCATTTTTTATTCGAAAAAAGCCGTGTTTTTACTTCGAGTGGAAAAATTGCTTTTAATTGCAACGAAATATTGATTTTGTTTTGATAATTTAAAGAGAAAATTAAAAAAAATCAGATATTTCTTTGGTTTTTGTTTTGGAAAAAATGGAAATTCAAAGATATACTGAAAATTGTCATCCATTTAACTGACGAAAGAACGATTTCTGCAATTTGTCGATCATTTAATATTTCTTTAGATGATTGGCAAATTCTTTGAGAATAATATTAAACTGAGATGAAAGTCTTAATAGACAATGATTTTAGAGAAGAAAATTTGAAAAATTGTTTAAATTAAAAAAAAAATAGACTGTAACAAGCAAAATATTGAAAATAGAACAAAAAGTATAATAAAAAATAGAACAAAAAATAAAATGTAAATAGAACACAATTTAAAAAAGGAATTCAAAAGCACTTAAAAATTCCATTTATCAATCAAATTTTTACTCTAAAAAAAATTTGTTCCTCGAGAAATGGACGAAAGTCACCGAAGGTTTTCTTCTCTCTGAACTGCATTTAATGAAATTATAATACTCAAGTTTTGAAGTGAAAATAATATTTTAATAAAATTGCTTTAGAGAACACATTGAAGGATAATCGTTGCGAGAATAATTTTGGTTTGCAACGAATCAATGTAAGGGTCGAGGTACGCCAAGTAGGTCGCTGCAAATCCCATTGCTGCCAACAGAATCGACCGCGAGGAGCGAAGGCAACGACTTTCCGTGACGAGCTCTGCTCACTTTACTCTCGGAAGCTCGTTAATTCTATCAACTCACTAGTTTGGTTCACCAAAGGAGAGACACATAGTTAAATATCCCCTCGACCATCGCAAACATCCATATATGATGATCGCCAAAAAGAAAAAAAAAAGACTACAAAAACAACTACCTGGGAATAAATTTTAATTCCAAATCTAATTCAATTATTCTCGTTAACAATTATTTTAACGACAATATTTAATATTTAATTTTACTCTTCATTTCAAGTACAAACATGAATTTGATTTTATTCAATTAATTATTATTAACTGATTAGAATTAAATTCACGGTTCGATTAATTTTCAATGAAACATAAAATTCAGAATTTCAGAAAATCAAAAAAGAAAAGTAAGATTTATTTTCAAGATAAAATTGCTACAATTTTAATCTCGAATAAATATTTTTCTTTAAAGAAAATTGTAATAATAATAATAATAATTGTCTTGGAGAGATTTTTCGGTTTCGATAAAAACTATTTATTCGTGTGTAACAATATTCATTATCATTTTAGATAAGGGTACAATTCAGATATTACGTAGTTTTTTTTCTCACACTCCGATAACTAACTGATAAAAATTATTGACAAACAACTGGTCGAAGAGTTTTATAAAATTTTATTGTCCTCTAACTTGAGTATTATTAAAAAAAAGAAAGAAAAATGGAAAAGTTTTATTCACAATCAACTTATTCGCTCTGATGAAAATATTAAAATTATATGAATATTTAAAAACTGTGCATTGTTATAATTTTTTTTTCTTTTATTACGTGTGGCAACGCTGTTTTGCAGTTACAATTTAACATCATTTATATTCACTTCCGGTACTCACGACCTTTTAACACCCGCTTGCATTCGGGGTACTTGTAAACCAGCTCCGAGATAAAAGACGATAAACTATGATATATTTTGATTTTAGAAACAATTTTTCGAAAAACTATTTTTCTTCTACGAGAATTTTTTTTTTTTTTAGAAACAAAATGAATATTTATCAAAGTGGGTTACTTGTATTGATTATAAAATGTACTAAAGTAGAGAACAAGAATTAATTAGAAAATAAATTCGTGTTCGAAAGAATAGAAAATTATTCGCAAAATGCAAAGAGAAAAAAAAGTTTACTTCAATAGAAAGTAATTTCCAGAAAAGTAAATTTATTTTTATTATTTTAAATTTTATTACTTGTACTTTTTTAATATTAATTTTGTTAATTTAATTCAATTTACATTTAAATTTCTTTCATTTCTTTTTCATTATTTTAACAATGATTTTCAAATTAAATAAAAAACATTCGTTTAGTACAATATTTACTTGAAGCAAAATCATAACCACGGTCAATTGAAAAATAATTGGATGCACAGTTCGTTGGTAGAATCACTGCCAAGGTATATTACAATACTTTGTTACGTATACACACTGTGTAGACACATTAATGAAAAAATAACTCAAGATTTATCATCTGTCGTTAAATCTCGTTAGAGCTGAAGATTTTTTTTCTCCAATCATTGAAGAAAAAAAAACCTATTAATAACTAGACGATTTTATAAAAATATTTTGTTATCTCAACGACAACTTTTTTTTTTAATTTAGAAAAAAAAGTGATGAAAATAATTATCACACTAGGAAAAGAAAGAGAAAAAAATTTCTTTCCGAATAAGTTGATTGTATAAAACTCACACATGATGAAAATCATTGTTGAACATGCGTCAATTAGTGATCAGCGGAAGGTCGTTCCAATTAGGAACGTCACGTAAGCTCGTATTCCATTAACATCCTACGATTTTAACTTCTTACACGTTAATTGATTTGTTTTATATACAAACTTAATGATTTTGCTTTAAATAGAAATATACAGATGTCTTATTTTCTATTTTCATCAAATAGACGAGATTTTCGAATTGATTTCCAAATTGAAAATAATTCACTGATTATTCAGACGAAAATACGAACGTCAATGAATAATTAATTTTGAATTCATTTTTTTAAATCAATTATAAATTAATTTCCATAACTTAATTTCATACTATAAAATTAATAATAATCGGAAAATTGGAAATTTATCAAAAATAGTATAGAGAAATCTGTTTAAAAACGATTCGCAAATTATTCTTTTAATAGAATCAATAAATAAGAGTTAAGATTCGAAAGTTTTTATTTTATGCAATTCTTGTGACAATGCGAAACGACCTTCTTGTTTGTTTTAATATATAGTATACATAAGTTGAAAATAAAGAGAGAGGAGTTTTAAAAGACTTTAAAAAGATACTCGGTTGACAACACAATGAAATCATTGCACACACAAAAAAATAATGGGGACGTTCAAATTATTATATATTTTATCATCAATCTTACGCTATTCGAAAAGATTTCTTTACTGTCGGAAAAAAAAATTGTGAAATTTGTATTTTTATTTGTCAATATTACGATAAATTTATTTTTTTTTTGATGAAAATTTGTATTTTTAAAAATTTTAATTCGTTTGTAAAGAACTTTTTTCACAAACGAGAAAGAGAGAGTTATTGGAGGTAATTCTGGAGAGATTGTAAAACTAGTGAGATTTTCTAGTTTTTTTTTTTACTTTTTTTCGATTTCAATTTCATTTTTCAAGAAATTTAATTTCTTTATACGGTTTTAGAAATTAGTGTTTTCAAGCAAAGGGAATTTTTGATTAAATTATGAATTAAAATTAAATCATGAATAGTTTTAAAGAAAGTCTTACGTGACTATTGTGGTAATTAGAATCTCGAATGTAATATACGAGCGTAAGAGTCGATTGTATGATATTATGGACTTTGAGAAAGTTGCTCGTGGTTGGTCCATTCCTTTAGAGTACTTCCGTCTTTTCTCTCCCTACCCTCTCTTATTTTCTCTCTCTTTCTCTCTCCTTAACATTTACTAAAAGAAAGGAAATTAAACAAACTAACATTTTCGAGGCAAGAAAGACAACAAAAAAATTAACGAATTCATTTTTTTGTTTGTTTCAGCTTATGGTACAGGACCCTCAAATAGTTTATTCAAAAAAAAAGAAGAAGAAGAAGGAGAAAAAAACGAGAGTCTAGCGTTATTAATTGAATAAAAAGAAAAAGGATCGCAAAAAAACGTTTTACAAGATATTTTTATTCAAAGGAACTGTAAGGCCTTCAAAACGTCGACTCCATCAGTGATCAAGTTATCTGGGGGAGGATCAGGTGGAGGTGGGGAGAAATCATCCCCAGGTCCAGGTCCACCTCCCCCAACAATTCAAACCGAAACAAATCGTTCCAGTGGCGATAATAATGGATCCGAAAGAATTGATCACACGGAATCGAATGCAGAAGCCACCATGAGTTTTGTATTACAGTTAGGTTCTGTAAATAATGCTGAAGAAGTCGAAAATAACAATCCACTATTGGCAGCTACAGACATTAACAATACCCCACTAACAATCGAAGCATCTCTTCCAAAATCTGTGATCGCTGGGGCCAAAACACAAAATGTACAGAATTTAAAGTCCGTCAATTCATCTGTAGTCTCAATTTCTTCTTCAACAACAAATTCTTCGGCTGTGAAACCTATTACTGTTACCTATCCAATGAATAAAAATTCAAAAGAATTACAAAAAATCAATTCACAAACAAATACGACACAAGTCCTGACAACGCGTGTCATCTCACAAAAAGTCACGTCCAATTATCAATTGCACTCACTTCCATTTAATGCCACTTCCCAAAAACAACAACAATCATCATCGTCATCGTCGTCCTCATCATCATCAAACACTCCAACAATTCAAATGTCAAATTCAGGTCAGCCAATTAAAGTTCAAGTTACCTCTGAATTACCAATTAATAAACAATCGTCTCCAATACAATCCGGCGGACAATTGAAAATTCAACAAATCACCGTTCAATCACCAATTCAAAGTGTCACGAATAATTCGACATCGACAATTCAAAGGATACAAGGCAAGGGGCAAGTTGTCACTCAGAATCAATCGAATCTACAACAGCAACAAATTAATCAAACGAATATTAATCAACAGATGGCGAATAAGCCCAAAATTATCAGCAACGTCTGTCAAAATCCTCCAATTCAACGAAATACAATCACTAGAATGCAGACGACAATGGTAAAATCGCAAAATCCCCAAATTACCATGAATCAAGTAATGAACAACGCAAATATGCAGCGAGTGCAAGTACCCAAAGTCCAAGCACCTAATGCTCAAAAAGCGCCTGCGAATTTTAGCAATCAAAAAACACCGATTGTTAATAATTTAAATCCTGGTGGTAAAGTTCAGCAGCAGCAGATACAACAACAGCAACTGCTGCAGCTACAACAACAGCAGCAGAATCAGCAAATTCACAAGGTGCAAGCGCCGACAAAAGCGGCAGTCAAACAAGCACCAACTGCTCCAAATAATGCTCAAAAATCCCTGACAATGCAAAAACAGGTCGGACAATCGCAAGGCCAACAGCAGGTTATCCAACAAAATCAGAAATTGCAAACACAACAACAAAGGCCGACGGTTTTTGGCAATCTGCACAAATCGCAAACCGTCGTCAATGTCAACTCGAATCGAAATCAAAGCCAAGTCACGAAAAGCAACAGCGTGCCGAACATAATGAAAGTCCAAAATTCAACAACCACAACGAGTACCAAAAGTGGGATTCAATCCACTGGCCAACCGACTTCGCATCTACAGCAACAACTACTTCATCCGAATCTTCATCAACAAATGCAAATGCAGAATCAACAATTACAAAATCAGCACGGACAAAATCAACAACTACAAAGTCAGCACGGACAAAATCAACCGAACCCACAATTGTACCAAGTCCAACAAATACAAAATCCCCAAAATCAATTCCCCCAACAGCAATTAATGCTCCAGAAGCAAATAACGACCCAAAAGAATCAAGTCTTACCGAAAGGGGGAGCGACAATAACGCCGGTTCCCAACAATCAACCTCTGAACAAAGGAAATTTAAAAGTCCAACAACAACAGCAGCAACAACAGCAAATGGTTCTCCGAGTGACAAATCAAAAGAATCAACAAAATCTCCATGGAAATGTGAAAATCCCATCATCAAAAGTGACGAACATTGTTAAAGCGGCGAATCAACAGAATTCCCTGCCACAATTCCCCCGAAATGTGAATTGTCAACCGGTGAAGGTTGTTCAGCAGGCGCAAAATGTGATTTTTCCACAAAATGCGCAGAAGCAACCGGGATGCATTAAGACAATACCGCCGCAAAAGCCGGGACCGAAGAATAATTCAACTAAGGGAATGGTGAAGACTTCGATGAATACAAATATGACGGCATTGAAGGGACAACAGCAGCAGAATTTAGTTCCGAATTTAGTGCAGAAATCGACGATAAAAACGTTAATGCCACAACAACCGGGTGGTCCGAGTATGTTGATGCAAAAGGGACAAGCGCCAAAGGTACAGCAACATCAGCAACAACAAATGCCAATACAACAGAAGCCAATTGTTTCTGGGTCGCATTTTCCCCAACAAGCGAAACAACAAATTGGTCAGGTTAAGACTTTGCTTCCTGTTAGTTCCGGAGAAGCGCGAAGGGATACGGAAATAAAGTAAGAATTTACTTTTTTCATGAATCGCTAAAATCAATTTACCGAACGGCAAATAATAAATATTTTTATTGTACGGAAAAAATACGAATTTTTTACTGATATTTTTTTTTTTATTTCTTGGTGATTATTTTTTATTTTCATTTGTTTATTTTGAAAAAATTGATTATCTTTAGCAAGTTTTTCGTGACTTGATTAAGTTTTCTATGCAGTATATTTCGAAAATAGTTGAATATACAATGGAAGAAAAAATTAAATAATTTCAGGTATGTTGACAAAAAATTTTTTTTGTTTGGAAGAAAATTTTTCGCAACATTCTTGAGTTTCAATTAATTTAAAACTATTCCAGCTGTTATTTATTTTTTTTGATTCTATCAGGAATTAAATTCTATTCGGATTTCAGTTCTATTTGAATTTAAATTCTATTTAGATTTCAATCGTAATTTAATTGATATTCTATTAAGAATTCAATTCTATTAGTATTTAAATTTTAATTGTAATTGAATTTATATTCTATTCATATTTAAATTTCAATTGTAATTGAATTTATATTCTATTCAGAAAAAAATTCTATTTCGATTTTAATTCTGTTTGAATTTAAATTCTATGTAGATGTCAATTCTAACTGCATTTATTTTCAATTCAGGATTCAATTCTATTTAAATTAAAATTTTTATTAGATTTGAATTCCATTTGAATAAAATTTGGTTAAATTGAAAATTAAGTAAATTGTAATTTGTATAGAATCGAAATCGGAATAGAATTGAAATCTAAATAGAATTATTTTAATCTCGGATAGAATTGAAATCTAAATCAATAAAAAATTTAATTTAAACGAAAGTTATAAAATATTACTTTTATGAATCGTAATAAATGATTGTAAATAAAATTAAATAAATGCAATTTTGAGTTTCTGAATATTAACAAAAAATTTTTTTGCAGAAATGAAGCTGTGATTATTACACCGAAGGAAGAAGATTCTCAAAATCGAGCTACGTCTCCATCGAGAAGAATGCCGTTACCTTACGAGGTGGTGCTTTATTTACTCCAGACTTTAAATTACTTTCAATTGTTTATTTACTTAAATTATTTTTAAGGAAGAATCCAAGAAAAAATCGTTCAATGTCATAATTTCGTTTTTTTAAAACAGAAAACAAAATTTTACATTCCTTTCGATAAAAGCGTAGAGAATTTAATTTTCAACATTTTAAACAATTTAAAATTGCAGTTTAATCAAAATTACAATATTCTGTCAATGAGAAACGATTTAGGTAAACAAAAACCTAAAATTTACCAAAAATTGTGCTTTTTATTCAATAGTAACTTTTAGTTATAGAAAATGTTGAAAATTAAATCCTCCACGTTTCTAACTAAACGAATTTAAAATTAAATTTGTCCTTTTCTTTAAGGATTCGAATTTATGACCTTTGACCAATTTTTCTTTTGACTGTCCGTCAAAATTATTTCTTAATTTATTTAAAAATTTAATTACTTTCAATTCTAACAAATATTTATTTGATTAATTATCAGTTATTTCTTTAAGTATAAATTTCGTTTTTAAATTTAATATTTAATAGTAAACTGATCTCAAAGGAACTAAATTTATTCTATAGTTTTAAAGGTAAAATTATTAAGAGAGAATTTTTTTTTCCCTAGTGCGTATGAATTTCACATTTCTGGAAAATATACTTTTATACTCACCGAAATTTCTATTTAAATTTCAGTGTTTGCAGTTTGTTCTGCAAGATCATAATTATGGTGCTCCACCACCAAGAACACCACCACCCCCATCACCGCCCCCACATTCTAAACAGCAACCTGTTAATGGGGCCAGTAGCTCAGCAGTTGTTACTCAAAATTCTTTCATTTACGGTCCAGGTAATTAAACAATTTTTCCTTCTTTAACAATTCAATTTTTTATATATTTTTTTATCTACATGTTCGCCACAGGCGAATTCAAATTAAAAAAAGTTTTTCTCTTTGAAATTTGAATTTTTTAAATTCAATTTTATGCCAGTTTTGAGAGATAATTGAATATTAATAAAACAAGTTTTATTTCAATTTTTGTAAATAGTAATTTAATTACTTTTAGTTGAAAATTCTACAAATAACTGAATTTTATAATCAGGGAATATTGTTTAAAGTTTAGGGAAGAAGACAAAATTTTCTCTCGAAATTAGGGAAAATAAATTTAATGTTGATGGCAACCCTGGTCAAGAATTCTATTTGTTATTTTTTTATTGTCTTTCAATTTATAATAGTTTAAATTTAAATATTAAGAAGTGGAATTCATAGAATATGTTTTACTTTTAATTTAGCCACGCAGACAACGACTGTTGAGGACGATGCTCAGAGTGCTATTAGCAGTGAGCAAGGACGTGAAGCTGAACCTGAAGGCGAAGAAACAGAAACTGCGCCCGAAGGAGAGGGAGACGACGAAGACAGCATTACACGTTGCATTTGGTAAATTGAAAAACAAAATTTTTCACTACTAAAACAATTGTATTTTATCCCCAGAATAATTTAATTCGCATAGAATAATTTTAATCACAAAGTAATCTTCTAAACGTATTTTTTGTTTCTCTTTTCAGTGATTTTGAGCACGACGATGGATATATGATATGTTGCGACCGGTGCTTAGTTTGGCAGCATGTCGATTGCATGGGTATTGATCGATCGAATATTCCCGATGAATATCTCTGTGAAATTTGTCGACCGCGCCGTGTCGATCGACAAAGAGCGCGCGCACTTCAAATGCGAAAGCGCGAGGAACTCTTGAATTCTGACACGACATCAGATTCATCATCAACAACTTCAGTTGATACTGACGTTGGCGCAAACACAAATCCAAATCCAAAAAAACGTTCTCTTCCACAGCAGCAGCAGCAGCAGCATGCACCGCCGCCGCGACGAAAATCCGATCCCCCTCAAGTTAGAAGGCTGAATAATAATAATAATAACAATACAGTAAAGAGACAGAGGCGAGAGACAAATCCAAGACAACCGAGTGCAGTGCGTCAAAAGAAGGAAACAGTGAAGCGCGTACCAGGCAAACGAAAAACAAAACGTCGAATGAGCATCGAGGACAAGGAGGAAGAGGCTCAAGACTCATGGGGTTCAAATATGGCACCACTACGACAATGGATCGAAAGATACGAAGAGGCCGTGACAAATCATTACAGTCCGGAACTTCGTGCTCGAATATCCAGCATTAAAATTAATGGCACTCACAATGATCTCAGACAGAGTAATATTAATATTGCGGCAACTGGCAAATGTCGATTGAACGTACACAGTAATAGTTTGAGGTTCCTCGTTGCGACAATGTATCTTCCGCCAAATACACCTGTACTTGAATTACGCGGTAAATATATGCTGAGTACACAGCATAGGCCATCGCATCCACAAGGTCGACAGCACGCACAACGACCGGGTCCATTTGTATTTTTCTATCGTTTACCACGCGATGGAACGGAGGTTTGCGTTGACACGAGAACATATGGCAATGATGCACGTTTCGTTCGACGCAGTTGTAAGCCAAATGCTGAGGTTAAACATTGTATAGAAAAAGGAACATTGCATTTATATATCGTGACAACATTGCCGATTGAGAAGAATGCTGAGATTACAATTCGACACGAGCAACATGATTTACTGCTGTCGCCAAATTCAAATTCACAATTAATGTCCATTATTTGTGCGTGCAATAATCCCAAAGAGTGTCAAATTAATAATGCCGTACCACAGGTGGTTGCCAAGAAGAGTACCAATGGCGCTATCGCCGAGAATGCTGAGTGAGTTATTAAGACTTTCTCTTGATAATTAAAAATTCATTCTATTTTTTACATGATTTTTTTTTATTTTGAAAATTCAACTTTCGAATTTCAATTTCCAAAAGATTCCGCAGGAATTGTATTACTTTTGAGTTTTTGAATTTAATAGTTTTCTTCGCACTGAATACAAACTTAAAATTCAAAATTTATAAAAAAAAGACTTTGACCCGAAACTAATGTATTTCCAGTGGAGTCCTTAATTTATAAATTTAATTTTCAAAATTAATTTTTAATTTTAATTTCTAAATTTGTCTCTAAAGTTAAATTCTAAATTTAATTTTCAAATTTAATTTCAAAGTTTGATTTTCAAATTTATTTCATACAAATTTTCAAATTTAATTTCACAGTTTGATTTTCAAATTTATTTCCTACGTTTAATTTTCAAATTCAATTTTGAAGTTTCATTTTCAAATTTATTTCCTAAATTTAATTTTCAAATTTAATTCCAACATTTTTAAAACACATTTTTATTATCAGAAATTTATTTCATAAATTTAATTTTCAAATTTAATTTTAAAGATTGATTTTCAAATTTGTTTCCTAAATTTAATTTTCAAATTTAATTTCAACATTTTAAAACACATTTTTATTATCAGAAAAAATTATGTTCAATCAAATAATGAATAACATAATTTTAGGAATTTGTTTATTAAAAATATTGTATTATTTTTGTTTCAAATTAAATTAAATTATTGTTTCTTTCAATATTTTAATAAGTTTCAAAAAAGAGATTTAAAAAAAAATTCTCATGTGAACCTTAAATAACAAAAGACAAATCTTTCAAAAATTGTGTTTCAATAATAATTTTATGAAAATTACATTTTGAAATATATTTGAAAAATATTTCATATTATTAAAAATAAAAAGTTTTAAAATAATTGTAATTTTGAAAAATTTTATATTGGAAATAACAAATCTGTTTTCAATTATTTCATTAAGTTTTCTGAAAATCAAGTTTTGAATAATTTTTATGACTTATTTTGAAATTAATTGAATTTTCAAAAATCTAAATAGTCTGAAAATAAAAATTTATAGAAACAAGAAATTAATAAATATTAAATTCATAAAAATTATGTTAAATATTTTTATGAAAACATAATTCATATAATTTTTAAAATTAATTAATTTATAGTTTTCAATTACTGTTTCCGAAAATGCAAAATCAGAAAAAGATAATCATTAATTACATTGAAATTTGAAAAAATCTAATTTTTTTTAATTATTATTGAAAGTTTTGAAAAAAAAATCATTTCCGAAAATTTCTAATTATTGAAGTTATTAAAAAAATTGATTGTGTTTTTAAATACAAAAATTTTCTTAAGAAATTCAATTATTTTCGAAAAAGTAAAATATTTTTTTAAGTAACTAATTCTTTAGAAATTTTTATTATAATTTTCTAAAATTCAATTGTCTTTAAAAAAAGGAAAATTAAAAATTAAAAGTTTATTAAAATTTATCTAAAATTTAATTTTTAATATTTTCTAAAAATTATTTTATAAAAATTCAATTATTTTTAAAAAATCTTCCTAAATTTTAATTATTTGGAAACTTTTCAATTTTGTATATTTCTCATAGAAAAATATGATTTAACTGAAAATATTTTCCTCGATTGAAAAGTTCAAAACTAATACAAATATTGAAAATTGTAAAAAAATGAAAGGAATAAATTTTTTCTTTAAAAAATAATTTAATAAATAAAATTTGTAGCTTATAACTTCTGTCGAAAAAATTCTTAAAAATATTAAAATAATTACGTATTTTAAGAAAATTTTAAGTCATTTTTTGTTAATTTTAAAATTTTATCAACAATAAAAATGGAATATATTCAAAATATTTATAGTTAGGGCGAGAAACATTTTTAAAAAAGCCAAAATCTAACAAAAATAACGGAATTTCGGAGGAATTTCTTTTAAGAAAATTCAAATTTTGAGTTTTGAAAATAGCTGGAAAATTTCTAAATAATTGGAATTTGGGAAAATTTTATTTTGGAAATATTTGAGTTTGTTTTTTGAAAATTCAATAAATTTTTTTGAAAATAATCAAATTTTTAAAGAATTTTAATTGAAAATTTGGTAAATAATTGAATTATACAAGTTTATTTTTATACTTAAAAGTCAATTTATTAAAGCAAGTGTTTTTTTATGTAGTTAAACATTTTTGAAAAGAATCTCAACTTTTTCAAGGTTAATAGAAGTAATATTTTTCCAAAATTCCATTTGTTAATATTTTACAGAGTTACTATAATTAGGAAAAAGTCAAAATTTAGTTTAGATAAAGTTTAGTTTATGGGAAAAGTCAAAGAAAAAGAAAAATTATATCCAGAAGTTAAAAAATCCTCTAAACGTTGAAGAAAAAATAAAAAACCCAAAATTGTGACTAGAAATCAAGGAAAAGTCAAATAGAAACAAAATTATGTTTGGAAAATTTTTTTAAAAAAAACCTAATTATTTTTGAAAAGCAGGGAAAATTTGAAAAAAATATTTGTTAATCAGGGAAAACTCTAAAAAACAAAATTATGCCTGAAAATTCAAATTTATTTTCTAATTGTCATTTTCAAATTTAATTTCAACATTTTAAAACACATTTTTATTATCAGAAAAAATATATTGAATCAAATAATGAATTTTTATGAGTAAATAATATTAAAAATAATTTTTAACAAAATTAAAAATCAGGAAAATATGGAAATTAAATTTTTGTTGCAAAATATTGTATAATTAGTAGACAGTTGCAAAATGGTCTGAAAATTAAACTTAAGTAGAATATTTGTCTACTGTTAAAAAAATAAATTATTTTTTTCCAAATTACAGAAGTGGAAGGGAAAAGAGAAGACGCGGAAGACGAACTACTGTTTGTGAGGATAGTGAAGCAGTGTCAGCAGTAACGACTGGAATTGTACCGCAACCACAACAACAACAACAACAGCAGCAGCAACAACAACAACAACTACAAACACCGCTACCACCACCAGTGGTAATTCAACAACAACAACAACAGCAGCAGCAACAGATTCAACAACAGCAGCAGCTTCAACAACAACAACAACAACCACCACCACCACCAGTTGTTCTACCAACACCAACAGTTTCTACAGTTCCGCCTCCAGTTTCCACGCCGCCAGTACCAACAGTATCGCCAGCGGCACCAAAACGAAGCGCCTCAACGTCGAGCAGCAACGTCGGCACAACGACTCGCCAAGCAGCCAAAGATGAGTCAATGCTATCACAAACATCGCTCACGTCAATCAACACCTCCGCATTGCCAACTCCCGAAAAGGAGAAGAAGGACAAGAAAAAATTGACCCGCGAAGAACGAAAAATGGAGGCAATAATGAAAGCTTTCGAGAGAATGGAGAAGGCCCAGGCCCGAAAGCAAGAGGTTCTAGCGCGAAATGCTCAACGTAAAGAATCAGGCGGCACGCACAGTGACAACGATGAGAATCCCAGTGTTTCACAACCGAAGCAAATAAAATCCTCCTC
The DNA here is from genome assembly GCA_032872475.1 of Leptopilina myrica (nomen nudum). Lineage (NCBI taxonomy): Eukaryota > Metazoa > Arthropoda > Insecta > Hymenoptera > Figitidae > Leptopilina > Leptopilina myrica (nomen nudum). Next base: position 27,811,962 of record CM065465.1, on the reverse strand, counting down.
ATCGATAACTGAAAAACCCCTGCGACGAAAACGACGAAAGGGACGTGCGCGAACAACAAGTTCATCACACTCCCAAAGTGGTAATCGTCGTTCGCGTTTAAATTCCGCCGATTCCGATCTCTCATCAGGCGACGAGAGTGCGTCAATTCAATCGCCACCACTGTCGTTGTCGTCGTCGCAACAACAAAATTGTCTCAATCGCGACACACCCTATTCAAGTCGCATTCACACACCGACAAAAGACGGCAACGAACAGGGAAATCAGGGAATTTCCACAGCCGCTGGTTTACTACTTGCCCTGGCAAATTCCAATGTTCAAGGTCCAAGTTCACCGCCTCTTAATCAACCGACACCAATCAAGAGTCCAACGTGTGACAGTGGCGCGAGTAGTAGTTCTCAAAGTTCCACACCGTCCACGCCATTGTCCTCAGCGTGTCTCCTAGTGGCCGCTGCAGTCGGTCCACTAGCGCCCGGATTCAAATTTCCAAAAACAAAAAAAGTTCTCATGAACGAGTGGCTCAAGGAATCGCCCGATCCGGTACCAGTTCATCATCCGCAGGTGGCGTCTCCCGATTTAAGGACAAATATGATGACGCAACAACCAATCAATGTGATGGAGAAATCAAACGATTTCCTCTCGCCAATTGATCCGTCGACGGAATTCTTGACGCAGACATACGCCGCGAAGGGTTTGGCGACTTTGGTTCAAGCTGTGAATTCAGTATCGGGTATTTGTGAATCACCACCGCAGAGACGGCAGTCCTTGACTTCGGTTAATCAACAGCAGCAACAACAACAACAACAACAGCAGCAACAAACTTGTCCAGTGTCGAGTGGTTCGGCCAAGAAACGATGGTTGAGACAAGCCATCTCCGAGGAGTGTGACTCGCCGAACAGTCGACCGGAGAGTCCACCTAGTGAAATGGTCGTTGCACCGCCGAAAAAACGACGAATCGCCAGGGAAAGTTTGTCGTCTGATAATTATACACCGCCAACGACGCCGACTCTATTGATGCCGGAACCTGTTCATGTCAGGACGATGTCTCACGAGGTAAAAATTTTTTGTTGAATTTATTTATTTTTATAAAATCTACTTAAGCGAAGTCACGGAAAAAATTAATAAAGTAATAACTATTGACGAAATTGTCACGAATATTCGCGCATTTCGCGTTTAGGATTTTTGTACTACTGGAAAATTTTACCCACTTTTTATATTGTTTGAAAGAATTTCATTATTTTCAAACATTTTAATCAAATTTCTGGCGAGAATTCAATTACTTTTTATAAATAATAAAATTCTTCTCAATAAATATAATTATTTTAGGAAGGACCAAATTCTTTGCAGGAATTCAATTATTTTTCTAAATTTCCATAATATTCTTATCAAAACTCCAATTATTTACAAAAATATAAATAAACTTCTTCGCAAAAATTCAATTACATATATTCAAAAATAATTAAATTCTTTTTTAAGAATTAAATTATTTAAAAAAAAGTTCTTCGCAGGTATTGAATTATTTTTCTAAATTTTCAAAATATTTACCCAAAAATTCAATTATTTACAAAAATCTGAATAAACTTCTTTGAAAAAATTCCATTATATTTAAAAAATATTAAAGGCTTTGCAGGAATTGAATTATTTTACTAAATTACCACAACATTTTCCCAAAACTTCAATTATTGACAAGAATCTGAATAAACTTCTCTGCTAAAGTTCAATTATATTTAAAAAAAATAATAAAATTTTTTGCAAGAATTCAAGTACTTTCAATAATTTTGATTCAATTTTTTGCAAGAATTCAAGTATTTTCAATCATTTTGATTCAATTTTTTGCAAGAATTCAAGTATTTTTAATAATTTTGATTCAATTCCTTGTAAGAATTCAATTATTTTCAAAAATAATAAAAGAATTTAATTATTTTTATAAATATAATCGAATTCTTTGTAAGAATTGAATTATTTTCAAAATAAATAAAAATCTTTGGAAGAATTTAATTATTAAAAAAAAAATAAAATTCTTTGCAGGAATTCAATTATTTTCCTAAATTTCCAGAATATTCTTCTCAAAAATTCAATTATTTAAAAAAGTCTGAATAAACTTCTTCGCAAAAATTTAAAAATAAAATTTTTTTACATTTCTTCTCTTTTAAATTATTTTCAAGAATCTGAATAAAATTCTTTGCAAAAATTCAATTATTTTCCTATATTTCCAGAATATTCTTCTCAAAAATTCAATTATTTAAAAAAGTCTAAAAAAACTTCTTCGCAAAAATTCAAAAATAAAATTTTTTACATTTCTTCTCTTTTTAATTATTTTCAAGAATCTGTATAAAATTCTTTGCAAAAATTTAATTATTTTTATATTTTATTAAATACTTTCAAAAAATGGAACTATTTTTCAAAATTGGCATTAAATTATTTTTATAATAAATAAAATTCTTCGGGGAATTGAATTACATTCAAAATTAATTTGAATTCATTGACGGAATTCAATTATTTTTCAGAATTTAAATAAAATCGTTGAAAAAATTCATTTATATTTAAAAATAATAAAATTCTTCTCAAAAATTCAATTATTTTCATAAATAATCAAAAACTTTCACAGTAATTTAATTATTTTTAATAATTTTGTTACAGTTTTTTGTAAAAACTTACATAAGTATTTTTAGTACAACTTTAATAAATTCTAAAGAAAAGGATTTTTAATTATCTTTGAAACAATAGAATTGTTTTCAAAAATGTTTCAAAAAAAATTTCTGACAAGAAATAATTTTTTTTTATAAATAACAAAATTCTTTGATGGAATTCAATTATTATTTACAATCAATTGAATTCAATTATTTTCATAAACAATTGAATTCTTTTCAGAAGTTTTATTATTTATTTAAATTTCTATTCACTTGTATTTATAAATAATTAAATTCTTCGAACAAATTCAATTATTATCAAATATTTTAAACAGAATTTTTTATTAGAATTCAGTTTTTAAATTTTATCAATTATTAAATTAATTATTTAGTTTTGTATTTAAATAATTGAATTAGAACTTTGTAATAAAAATTGATTTAAAAATGAATTTCAGTTAAAATTTTAAATAATAATTGAATACTTGAAACGTTTAGAATGAATTTTTACAAGTTATTTAGAAATTTCTAAAAAATAATTGAAAAGAAAAGCGCACAAACCCTTGGCAGTTCCAGTGTTTAAGGGATGGCTTCGTAACTTTATTTTCATTTTAGTTTCGAGTAGCACAACAAAACTAAATACAGGGACCTTTTAGTGTCTTTTCCAACACGAAAACATAATTCAAGGAGATTTTAGTTTTGATTCCTCCGCATCAAGACTAAATTATGTTTTTGTTTTTATTTACTTTTGAAGCTATCCCTCCAAATAGTAATCTATTTTCTAAGTAAAAATATAGTTACTCTATATTTTTTGCCGTGATAATTTCAGTCACTCGAGGGAAATTAAAAAAAATTTTCACTCGCTTCCAAGGAAGTTACCAAGACTGCAAAAAATTCGAGGTTATGTTTATAATTTTCAAACTAAAAGTAAAGAAAAATAATAAATTAGTATTGCAAATTATTTATGTTTAATTTCTTGTTAACATTCGAAATATTTAATAAAATTTGGTTTTCAATTGAGATAATTAAAAATAAGCTCTTGATCAAGATAAATCGAACTCAGTCATAACCTCTAATTCATTTGATTCTAATTTCTCGAGAGCGTGTCACATTTTCATTATTGTTTTTAAAATCTTTATTTTTTTATTCTTTCTTTTTAAAGAAATTAAAAACAATATTGAAGATATAGAGAGAAAGGACAATTAATTTTAGTTCGAAAGTAAGAAAAAAAAATGTTTATTAATCATTTTTCGCTATGAATTTAAAAAAAAAGTTAAATAAAAAAATGTCAATTTTAGAAAGATATTAAGACTCGAAAGCATTGAGTAAATTTATAAAGCATGCATGGATCCATAAAGACCTTAGCCATTAAACTCTCTCGTCGCCTCTTTGAAAATTGTTACTATGGGAACAGAGCGTCACTTCCTGTGCCAACCTAAACATTAATGGTCTGGGAGTTGTATTGTAAGATTTGATCTCATGATTAATAAATGTTGAAACCGATTAGCAAAAAAAAAATCAAAATTTGTTTGCAATTTTATCACTTCTTTTTCTCTTTTTTTTTTAAATTCCAAAAATTCACTTGTCTTTATTCTTTTTTTTCAATGCGTGATTTTTTTTCCAATTCTACTAATTAGATTAAAAATAAATAAACTAAGCGCTTGTAATATTTTTCAGGACGAGTTTGTTGATCGTTTGAATTCGCCAACATTGGACGAATCGAGAATATCGCAAGATTATGATTCGGAACCTTTAAAGGATTTTGTAACAACAACAACAGTAGCAGCTGCAGTGTCAGCAACTCAACAAACAATTTCCTACGAACCGGAATGTAAAATAAAAATTGATAATTCAATGTCACCGATAATAAAAAATGAAGTGAATCTCGAGGAAAAATTGAAATTTGAATTAATTTCAACGTCCGTTATGGAGAATATTGTGAAACCGGAAAAATTGGACGTTGAAGATGATTGTAAATCGGAGACACCAATGGACGTGACGGATTGTAAGGACGAATCATTTGAATTGAAATGCGAAACGTCGGATATTGAGAGAAATGAAGAGAATAATGATCTGAATGAAATTGAAAAAAATGATTGTGAAAATAATCAACAGGAGAGTGTTGTCAATAAATTGGATGTTGAAATGGAATGTCAAAATGACGATGAAATGGATGCATTTAGTTCGCCAATGAGAGAATCATCCTCTGAGGGTATTTTGAAGCAACGTGTCGCCAATATGCGTCTTGAATTTAATGCTAATGTTCAAAAAGTCGAGAGCAAATGCGAAGTAGAGAAAATGGACGACAAATCAGACGTTGAGTTTGATTTTGATGAATTCGATGTTGAGGCGCAAATGAAGAAAATTACCGGCGACGATGGCGATGATTATAAGGAGAAAGTCGACACTTCTTCGGAGAAGGACAAGAGTATGGATGGACTCGAGGGACTCATGGACAGTTCAAAGGAGGATTCTGATTCCGAGCTGGAGAAAGAGGTTGAGGACTTTAAGAGTGCTGAAACTCTTCAAACTCCTCAGGAAACGGTCGAGGAACGAGCCTTCAAGGTGAATATTTGATAATTTGAGTCGAAATAGATTTAATTTAATTAAACGTACTTTAAAATTGCTTTAATTTAAATGATTTCAAATTAATTATTTAATTAAATCAGATTTAAAATAAGTTTTAAATTTGATTTAATTTAAATAAAATGAGAAATAAAAACATTCAAATAAATTTTATCTGTAAAAATTGCTGATTAACTAATTAATTATTACTTTTTATTTTTAAAAAGATTGAGAAAATTAAAGGCAATTTTTAATTCTTAAGAAGAATTACATTATTTTTCTATATTTTAACAATATTCTTCTCAAAAAGTCAATCATATTCCAAAAAAAATTTTATTCGTTTCTGAAATTTAATTATATTTAAAAATATTCAAATTCTTCATAATGAATTCATGTATTTTTAGAAATAACAAAAATCTTTGCAAGAATCTAATTATTGTCAATAATTCTTATTCAATTCTTTGTAAGAATTTAATTATTTTCGAAAATAATTAAATTCTTGTGAATTAGGTTATTTTTCTAAATTTGTACAACATTCTTCTCAAAAATTTAATTATATTAAAACAAAAAAATAAAATTCCTTGTTGGGATTCAATTACATATATTAAAAAATATTTAAATTCTTTAGTTGAATTCAATTTTATTTAATAAATAATAAAAATTTCACAATGAATTCCATTATTTTTAGAAATAACAAAATTCTTCGTGAGACTTCCATTATTTTCCAAAATAATATTCTTAAGAATTAAATTATTTTTCTAAATTTCCACAATATTCTTCTCAAAAATTCAATTATTTAAAAAAAAATAAAATTCCTTTCTGCAATTCAATCATATTCAAAAATTAAAAAATTCTTTGTTAGAATTTCAATATTTTTTATAAATAATAAAATTCTTCACAATGATTCTAATTATTTTTAGAAATAACAAAATTTGTGCAAGAATACAATTATTTTTAATAATTGTGTTTCAATTCTTTATAAGAATTTAATTATTTTCAAAAATAATAAAATGCTTAATAAGAATTAAATTATTTTTCTAAACTTCCAAAATATTCTTCTCAAAAATTTAATTATATTAGAAAAAAATACTAAAATTCCTCGCTGAGATTCAATTCTATTACAAAAATATTTAAATTCTTTAGAAGAATTGAATTATTTTCAAAATTGATAAAAATTTTTGAAAGAAATTAATTATTAAAAAAAAAATTCTTGAAGGAATTCAATTATTTTTCTACATTTCCACAATATTTTTCTCAAAAATTTAAATAACCTTTTTCGCAAAATTTCAAATACATTGAAAAATAAAAATAAATCTTTGCTGGAATTCAATTATTTGCAAGAATCTAAACAAATATTCTAGCCAAGAATTAAATTATTTTCATAAGTAATATAATTTTTCTGAGAAATATATTTATTTTTATAAGTATTTGGATTCTTCACAGAAAATTTTCAAAAATTTTAATAATTATTTTTTTATAAGAATTCAATTACTTTTATAAATAATAAAATTCTTTTGAGGAATTCAATTATTATTTATAATAGACTTGAATTCGTTAATAATTGAAATAAAAAAAAATTATTGACAAAAAGATTTTATAAAATTCTTAGAAACAATAATTTAAAAAATTGTAATAACATAGTTTTGAATTTAATTAATTTCATAAATGTTTGAATTTTTTAAAAAATTGTTTTCATAAATAATTGAATTCTTCCCAGTAATTGACTTATTTTTCAAAATTTTTGATTCAATTTTATTCACGAATAACAAAATTCTTCGGTGGAATTTAATTATTTTCTGAAAATTGAATTTTGAATTATTGCTAAAAGATTTCATGAGATTCTTAAAAATACTAAATATAAAAAATTACCATAAAATATTTTTCATTGAATTGAATAATGGACTTAATTTCGAAAACAAAAATTTCGATATTTTACAGGAACTGGAATTAAAATGCAATGCGGTGGAATTCGTCGAGGAGAGCAAGGAAATAAAAGAAGCAGCATCGACGAGTCCAGGGCGGGAAATTGAAAAACCCGAACCACCCCTAATCGAGGAAATAAAAATCGAGGTGAATTTGCCAAAAGTCGAGGAAGAAGCTGTGCCGCAAAAAGTATTTCCGTCAATGCTACCATTGAGCGAGAGAATTCGAAAGAAACCTGAACCAACGCCAATGCCAAAATCACATTTAGAAATTGAAGCATCAATTATTGAATCGTCCATTGAAATGGAGGCGAAATTGGTAAATAATGGCGAAGATAAATCAATGTTATCAACGGCGCTTCGGGAATTATTGGAGGCGCAAATTGACGAGGTACCAATGGAAGAGGCAACTATTAGTGAAAAAATGGAAATCTCCGAGAAAGTTGATAAATTTGAAGTGCAACAAGAATTTTCGTCAATATTGGAAATTAATCAAGAGAAACCCGAGGAGGAGAAGGAGGAGCAGAAGGAGAAAGTGGTGGAAGAAGAAAAGATCGAGATGATTGTGGAGAAGGAAGAGGAGAAGAAGAAGGTGGAAATTGTACAAGTGACGGAACCAGTAGTTGTAACAACAACAGTAATTAATCAGGAGATTCCAATTGATAATCAAGAGAATTTAACTCAAGTTTCAACACCCATTAAAGTTGCCTCGCCGCCCAGAGAAGTTGGTCTAAAAGATCCAAGACTAAAAGATCCAAGGACCTGTGGACCCAAGGATTCTGCGAAAATGGAAACTCCCGTCAAGCGCAAGGTTAGAATGGTAGGATTATTGTAGTGATTTTGTTTTGAGGCTGAGTCTCATTAAAAAAAAGACAAGTAACAACTTCTCCAGGTTTCTCTTTTTTTTTATTTCTCCATTTGCACGATTCAATTTTCCAAAGTAAAAAAAACCGCATGTTTTCGACTTTCGTAGAAAAATGTAGTTTTAAACATTAAAAATGTAGTTTTTATCAGCATGATTGTGATTTTTACACATTTACAAGGTATCGCTTTCATGTTTAATTTATTTCGTTATTTTTCCCTCAAGTGTCGATGGCAAAGAGAGTTTGACACTCAAGGGATGAGGAAAAAAATTAATTATGGAAAAAAATGAAATTTTTAATGTAGAGAAAATATAAAAATTAAATAATTAAAATTTATCTTGATGGGAGATCTGAAGTTGATACCTTTTAAATTCGAGATTGTCGATGTAGAGATTTGTTATTTAATGCTTTTGTTTTCTTTTTCTCTAGCTATCGATATCGGAGTACAGAAAACGAAAACAACAATCAACTGGTACGCCACCGGAACCGGAATCATCGAATGATCCATCCTCGGATAAAGTCACTGCTCGGGGGAGATCCGACAGTGCGAGTAGTGGAACCTCATCTCTAAGTTCCGATGAAGAAAGTTCGAAGGTACCTCTTGATTTACCCGGCTTATCTACACTGCCACTCTTCACGAATCCCGACGGCGATGAGAAGAAAGGTGCGTTCATCATTTAATTCTCCAATCATTAATTTAACGCAATTCTTTTCATATTTTCACTAATTCAGAATTTATTTTCATTCTCTCGGCGATCATTTTTAATTCGTTCATTATTACTCATCAGTTTAATAATTTTTTTTTAGATATAGTTTCCCTGATAATTCGAAATTCATAAAATTATATTATTTCCATGCTATTATCACTTAATTGTAGGTATTAATCTTTTAGTAGTGAATTTATTTATCAGGGTTGCCACAGATCAGGGAAAAATCGGGGATTTTTATGAAATATACTGGAGAAAATTCAATTTTAAGAATTCATAAGATAATTTTGAATTATTTGTTTTGGTTTTTACAAAACCTACAAAATTTTTCTCTATTTCTAACAAGAATGAAATTTTTAAAATTATTTAATTATTTCAAAAGTTTTAACGCAAATATCTTGATAAGTAAGAAAAATCTTCACAGAAATTAAATTATTTTTAGGAATATTCATCACAAGAATTCAACTATAATTAAAAATATTAAAATTCTTTAGAAGAATTCAATTATTTTCTATAAATATTAAAATTCTTCACAATAAATTCAATTATTTTCAGAAATAATAAAATTTAATTTAGAAATTCAATTCTATTTACATATCAGAATTTTAATTACTTTTAATACAATTGTAAATAATTTCTTCAAAAAATGCAATTATTCTTAAAAATTTTAATAAAACTTGACGAAAGAATTCAATTTTAAGAAAAATTCATTTCTTGAATTAAATAATAAAAATTCGTTGCATAATTCAATTCTTTTCATAACAAGCTTTTAATTTCAAAAAATCAATTATTTTCAAAATTTTTTAAGTAATTCTACAAAAAGAATTTAATTATTATCTTAATAAATAACAAAAGTCTTCCGATAAAATGTATTATTTTCAGGAATTTTAATAGAATCCTTCTTCAAAATTTAATTATTTTAATCAATACATATCAACATTCATAATAATGATTAAATATTTATTTAAAAAAAAAGTTATTTATGTGTTTGAATAATTTTACAATTTGCGAAATTCTTAAATAAATGTATTCGAACATTTTTCTAAGTATCAAATTATTTTTAAAGTGAAGCAGAATATTCTTTAGAGTCAGGAAAAAAGTCAAAATTCTGTCTGAAATTCAGGGAAAAGTCAGGTTATTACAAAGTTAAATTTTTGGTGGCAACCCTGTTTATATTTAAAGATCTAGTAATAGATTCTTAACGTCATTAACAAATTTCAACGAAATTCGAATTAGACTATTGAAAATAAAGTGAATTGACAGGTACCGAAGAGGGGAAGATTGGTTGGTCGGCTGCACCCACTTTGGTCGAGCGACAACGTGAAAATCTCACCGAAAGGCTAAAAAGGGAATTCGGCCTCTTTCTCAGTGACGACGAGGAGGAAAGGGCACGAAAACAAGGTACGAAAAATTGGCCAACACAACTTTAACTCTTTAAAAACTAATTTCAATAATATTTAAGTAAAGCAATTAAAAGAAAACAATTCAAGAAAATAATTAAAAGAAAATATTTAAAGAAAACAATTAAAAGAAAATAATTAAATAAACAATTAAGGAAAATAATTCAAGAAAATAATTAAAAGAAAATAATTAAATAAACACTTAAAAGAAAATGCCTTAAAGAAATAAAAAATAAAAAGAAGAAGAAAATAAGAAATTAACGGAAAATTTTCCAACAGGTTTGAATGCAGAAGCGATATTGAAGGCAAGAAAGGAACAACCACCGCCGCCACCGCCAACGCAACCCTATCCAACGACAGTAACAACAAATGCGACTTCATATCCAATTCAACAATTACCACCTCAACCCTATATTCCACCACCAGGTTCGGCATCAATTCACTATTCTCAATTTCCAACGAAACCGTCGCCAATACAATATCAAAATTTCACCGCACCACCTCAAACAATTGTTGTCCCAACAACGAGTCACCCAATTGAGGCAAATCAATTAACAACTCAACAACAACAACAACAACAGCAGCCTCAACAACAATTTCTAATTCCACAAGCACCACCAGGATCAAATCCATATCCACCGCAATATGTGCCGCAAATAATAACAACAGTCGCGACACAACAAAATTATCCATTGGGAACACCAACGCCAGTACCAGCGCCAGTTCCAATGCCCGTTCCAATGCCAGTCGCGATACCCGTTGTTCCATTGCCCGTACCGCCGGTTTTCAATACGCCACCACCGCCACCTCCACTACCACCAATACCACCACCTTCGTCATCACAACAATCAACGACCCAAAAAACATTTTTCAATCAACCAGCACCGAGATCGTAACTTTTAATTCAATTTATAGCTTTATCTAAATTATTTTAATTCCCTTCTTTTTATTATTATATATATATATATATATATATATTATTATTGTGTTATACGAAATCCATACCATTTACAAAAGTCCCAGACTTTTCAAAAAAAAAAACCCCCTATATATATATTTTCTAGTACAGTAACATCTCTCTTTCCGAAATTCTGTACTAGAATTCAAAATGTACGATCAAAGAAAGTACAATATTGTATATTTTATCGAAAAAACAAAAAAACAAAGATCTCAAGCTTCCATCGAGAGAATCGTTCTAATATAATTTTTCATAAAAAAAAGGTTGATTTTAAATCTGCGGCCTAAAGAAAAAGAGGCAAGAAAAAATAAAAAAAAAAGATATATTTCTCATTCCAGTGAAGAGTGTGTTGTGATTGAGGTCCGTAAATTACCACGGCAAAAAAAAACGTGCGTTCCTCGGGTATCGTGTATAAAAATTGAATTTTACTATACGTGCACTATTGTTTATACACATATATAAATAAATATAAATATATGGTGCCCTATTATAAAATATAGTGTTAATTCCATTTTTTGATAAAGAAATTAAAAAAAAATAGCATGAATTTGTAGTATCGAGAATCATGATTATCTTCTATTATAGAAGAAAAAACACTGAGGTGTTAATTAATAACTAAAAATAATGTGCACACCTGAGAACTGCACTGTCCATCTTTATCTGTAAATATTTCTTTGCATAATGCATAATATGATATAATAATAATAATAATAATAATAATAATATTAATTGATAATTGATAATTGATAAATATAAAGTTATTATATGTAATCATAGTTTCGACAAGATAACAGAATATAGATCTATAAACAAGTAGGTAAATAATAGGCGCTCTGCTGCTTTTCACTGTTTTTTTTAAATGTTCGCAGCACTGTGCCGCCGCCCCCCCTCGATTCTTTAAAAAAATTTTTATATTTTTCAATTGTAAGATGCCCCGCTATTGTAATAAACGTAATATGTTCATATTTCAAATTGAGTTTCAATTAAACGTTTCTCTCTTTCTCTCTTTTCTCTCTCTCTCTCTTTTAAACACCGATTTTAGAAATTTAAAAAAAATAGTATTTTAAATATTTTCTCGTGACAATTTAAGTACAAATATATTTGGTTTTAGAGGCGAAAAAAAAACCTATAGATTTGCTGCAATTTTTTCATATTTTTTTACTTTACATTACACTGGATTTCTCTCCTTATTTTCTTTCTTTCTTTTTTGTGAGAAATTTAGGGAGAAATATTATATTTTTTATTAAATCTCTGTATAAAAAAAAAAAAAAAAATGAAAATTAAATTTAAGCGTCTTTTTTAAACCCAGTGCATCAATGAATTATATCGCCTAAAAAAAAACTTAGTAAATTAAGAAAATGTTTCGAAACATAATTATATGAATAAATAAATATAAACATAAAAAATGTAAATAGTCATATTTTGTATAAACGAAAATATGAATTTACATTTTGAAAAAAGGTGTCTATAAATATTTATCACATAATTACACTTATAAATAAACGTTTGTACATGTGTATATAATTAAGTTAGTTATTTAATTAATTATTATTCTGCTCGAGAAAAAACACGAAAAATGAAACTATTGCAGTATTGGCCAATCTCATTAAAACAAAAACAAAAAAGTTTTAATTGACAATTTTGTCAAGAATCGAGAATCAGTCCCTATAATTATAATCTGATTGGTAAAATAGAAATCACGTCATTCTAATTTTGTTTTTATAAACAAAAAATGCAAAATTCGCCCATAAAAAAAATTGCGGACTTAAAATATAGAAATGCAAAGAAATATTTTTTATACTGATTTATTTCGTAAAATACGAAAAATTAAATAAAAAAAAATTGAGTAAACACGTGAATCTATTTCACTAAAAAAAAATAATTTTAACAAAATTGCGTATTTTTTATACTTTCAATTTTTTTTCAAGTTTCTATCAAAAGGAAAAAAAATCCTAATATAGAAGAATATCTTCTATTACAAAAAAAATCGGAAAAACTAATTTATTATACAAAAAAAAAAGGAAACGAAAATCGGAAAAAAATTTAAATTTTGTTATATTTAAAAAGCGAATAAAATTGAGAAAAAAAAATGAATGAATTTTATTTTGCAAGCATATTGTTTATTTTATTCTTGACAGTATTTTTCTATTTTTTTATATTACTACTACTACTACTATTATCTAGCCTGTTATTTTTCTTTTAAAGAAAAGAATAATATTTTCTCGTTGAGAAATATATATGAAAAAAAAACAACTCACGAGCCTCTTAAGTGTTATTTCGATACTTTATAATTAACTTGCGAGTCGCGCACTGCGCACTTTGAGGACAGTTTCATTGTTGCTATAATTGCTATAAAATATAAATTTTGTACAGCTTTTTTTAAAATAATTATCTCCCTCTCTGTCCTCAAAGTTTCTGTAAATATATATTTAGTGAAATAAATTTAAAATAAAAAAAAAAAAATGTCTCGCTTGCAATTTATATCTTCTCGAAATATAATAATCAGACTATAAAAACAAAAAAATTAAAATCAACCAGGTCGCCATTTGTACGATTGTCATCTCTTTTAGCAAAGAAAAAGAACGAAAATGCTAATTAAGGAAAATGAGCAAATATTTGTTATAAGGTTTCATAAACTGAACTGGTTCAAATTAATATCGTTTTTTCTGTGTTGTAAATACAAGAAACAAAATACTAGCTATGATGATTATTATAATAATAATTATTATATATATATAAATATAGATTGCTATAAATACACGTATATATATAAATAAAAATATATATATAAATATTCAATTTTAAAGAAATAGCACCATAATTTTTTTATTTGTAATTTTTCTGTTATATGTACGTGCCTAGATATATACTTATTACTTAATATTACACATTGTACTATAATTTAATTCGTACTAAATAATAAGTGAGTTCTCTGATATCAAACACTGATATATAATTATGAATATATTTAGGCATACAAATTTAATAAACGGAATACATTTTACGAATTTAAAAGAAAACAATTTCTTTTCACTTCCGAACCTGAAGCCACGTTTATTTTTAAGTTCATTTATTTTTTCGCTATTTCTATTTATTTATTAATACTAATTATTTATTCATTGAGATTCTTTTTTTTTAATCTAATTTTTCATTTTAAATTCCCTTTTGGAATTAATTTTTTTTAATTTAATTAATTTAATTTAATTCTTTTATGAATTTCAAAAGAATATTTTACTGTGAAAATTTTTTGTTTTATAAAAACTGTCAGAATTTTAATTTCTGAAATATATTTTCCAAAATAAAATAGAAAATATTTTTTTTATTCAAAAAATTATACAATTTTCAATGAGATTCGTTTGTTTTTGTGTTCCTAAAGTTTCGAACGTTAATAATGAAGAGGAAAATTTTTGCACATACCTGAAAATTCCAACGGTGCAGCAAAATGTGAATTACGATAAAATCTCCATTTTTCTCCTTTTCTGTAACAAAAATTAATTTTTCATTATTATACAATTTTCAATTGCTACAAATTTTAATTTCTTCTAGTTTTAATTATTTTTCTTTTTTTCATTAAGATTTTTTGTTTGTTTCTAATTTTAATTCTTACGATTTTCAATTACTACAAAATTTAATTCTTACAATTTTCAATTACTACAGAGTTTAATTATTTCTAAATTTATTTAATACAATTTTTAATTATTTTCAGTTTTAATTATTACGATTTTTTATTACCATTTAAATTTTTTTAATTTCTTCTAATTTTAATTATTGCGATTTTTAATTATTTCTAATTTTAATTATGATGACATTCATTTATTTCTATTATAATTTTTATTTATTTGTATTTCTCATTATTACAATTTTCGATTATTACCATTTTTAATTGTTGTCATATTTATTTATCACAATTTGCAATTTTTTTTTCCATATTATTTCTTTTGTAACGTAAATTTATAGTTTTAAATTATTATTTTCTATTTGCTGAAGAAAGAGAGAAAAATAGAATAATTAAAATTATAAAATTAAAAATTATTTAAAATAAACTGCGTTGATTAACTGAAAAAAATAGTTTTCCAGGGCAAAAGGATTTATCCACCGTTCAAAGTTTATATAGATGAAAAAGAAAATATTTACGTCAACATTGGTAAAAAATTCGAGTTATTAATAAATTCATGCATTTGAGAGAAACGGAGAAGAAAAAAATAAATAACCCACAAATTAAATACGGTGACATTATCTTTGTTAATTTAATATTGATAGAAGTGAGAAAAATCTATTTTCGAATTTTTCCTTATTTGATGAGAAAAATTAGCGAAAATTATTATTCAATTAATAGAATGGAAGAGAATTTATTTCTCGATGCCATAAATTTTATTTTACATGATTAAATTATTATTTAAATTAATTAATTAATTCAATAATAATTCAATTAATTCGTTCATTCAATATGAAAAAAACAGAATTTTGATTCATTATTTTTTTTCTTATTTTTTCTTATTAATAAATTTGTATTTATTAGTAAATTTATTAATAGACAAAATTCACTTTTCATTCAATTACGATTTATTTATTAATTCATTCATTTATAGAATTACTTAAATTTATAATTAAATTAATTAAATATTTCCATTAAATTAAATTAAATAATTTATTACAATAATAAAAGTAAGAAAAATCTACTTTCGAATATATTTTTTATTGATGAATTTTTATTTACTACTAAATTTCCTAACAAAAAAATTCATTAATAGAAATACTGAAATACTTTTTACTGAAATTTATTATCAAACATTTAATTTTTTTGTCAAATTAAATAAAATAATTATTTAACAATAATAAAAGTGTAAGAAAAGTCGATTTTCGAATTTTTCATCATTTTTGACGAATTTTTATTTTATAGTAAATTTATTAATAAAAAAATGTTTTTTTATTTACTTACTATTTATTTACTATTTATTTACTAATTTAATTCATTTAGAGAATTACTGAAATTGATTATTAAAATATTTAATTATTTTCATTAAATTAAATTAAATAATTATTTAACAATGATAAAAATACGAAAAATCGATTTTCGAATTTTTCCTTATTGACAAAAGCAGGGAATTAATTAAATCTATTTTTAAATTACTTAATTGATTCAATTGTTTATCATTATTAAACAATGATAAAAGTAAAAAAAAAACCTATTATTCCTAATTTATAAAAAGAATAAAAAGATAATTTATTATTAAAAAATTAATTTTATTAAAATAAAATAATAAAATCTATTTTTGAATTTTTCCTTATTGATAACAAATTAAATTAAATACAAAAAAATACAAAAGAATTAAAATTTTAAAAATAATTATTTAATTAATTAAATTTAATATTAAATTATGATTACAGATTTAATTATAAATGGTAAAATGAGTTAAAAATTTCTTTTTAGGAAGGAGTGCAAGTGAACGTGATACCTGAAGAATTTTCAGCCACTTTTTATTATTCGATATCCATCTGCAGTGAATCAGGATGAATTTTGTAAATACTGTGCCAGGAAGCAGACGATGGTGTTTATTATAAAATTTTTTTTTTACAAAAATCACCAATCGAAAAAATTAATTTATACAATAATATTTATTGGCATACGTTTAAAAATGCCTGCAATGATTGTGATCTAAATTTAGAATTGATTACTTTTTCTGGCGCAACAGATGCTCGTTATCTCAATTCTGTATAAGAATTTTATCACTGATTTTCCAAATTCCATGTTGTTAAAATTTTGAAGACTTTTTTCCCCAAAGAATGAAAAATATTCTTTAAAAATTATCAACCATATCTAGCCAACGTAGAAAAAAATTTCTAATTTCTTTTCAATATAATAACGAGTGATGTTTACCTGTCATTATAATGTTTCCAATTTTTCCATTTTCACAATAATCACTACGCCTGATATTATACGACAATTATAACCTCAAAAACAATTTTTTCAACAATTTATCTGCTCGTAAATTTCTACCATAAAAAAAGAATAAAAACTATTTCACTGCGGATATTTTCCAAGTGTTATTGTGACATTTTTAATCACCGCATATGATAATTATAACCTCAAAAAAAAGTCATGTTGTTATTAAAGTGAAAAAAAAATCAATAAAAATGAATAAACGATATTAATTGTTATTCATTGTGGTTTCTATATTGTGATATAATGATTTATCTAAGAAAAAGTCTCTAATATCTCAAATATAGCAGAAAAAAAAGAAGATTAACACATCTGACAGTTTATTTGTTCACTTTTTAATTTTAAAACCATGATTGCAGTTTATTTAACGTGGCACACGTGACCCCGCGGTAAGAAATTTGTATTTGATTGGCGGAAATTGTAATACGTCACATGGTTAGAACGATTTTTATTGGACAGTAGAAAATCGTCTGCTGTCAGTTCGAGCACGGCGTCTGACGCGAGGATCATGACTTCACCTAACCAGACGCAGCTGTTTCAGCTGGATTCTACAGCTGTAGAGAATTTTCGCGAATATTTGCGAATTCCCTCAGTGCATCCCAACATCAATTATGGTAAGTCATTATTGTCAAAAGATTATAAAAATTTCCATTATTCTTGAGAATTTCAAATTACTCAAAGGCAGTGTAATGTGAAAATTTAAATTGATAAAATCGTGCGATGGAAAAACATACTTGCAGTGTTCGCGTACGTGAATGGGGTCGTTTCTCAACGACGCGCTTCCTTGTTAGTTGAAATTATTTTTTATTGACACAATACGTTGGGGAATTTTAAATCGAGTTTAATTCAAATAAAGTGCCTCTTGTAAATAATATGTCAAAAATTGACATGAAATAAAGTGCATATTATTCATTGTAAAAAATTGAGTGAAAAATCAAAGCGTCAGAGACGCTATATCCATAGCCATTGTCTTGCCCCACCCAGAGTGAAAATTTTATTTTTATCAATTTTCGTGTCGTGTCAAATTCATGGATTAGTGGTGAATGACTTTTTAAGGAATTTCATCAAGAAATTGCCTTTTAATTTCATTGTTTGACCTCGATTTTAGAGCCCTTTAAACAAAGTTTTGTTCACGCTTGCAATGAGGCAAAACACACATGAAACCTGTCGATCGCTTGTCGTCGCATTTTTCTTACGTGGTCTACCTCTCTCTTATCGGGACTTTTTTTTCTTTCTTACGATAAAGTGAGTCCTATCATTGCCTGCAACATCTTGCACGAGAGACGATATTTTTACGGAAAGTACTTTCGCTGCGTTTTGTGATGGGCGTTTCTCGGGGAAATACCAGAGAAATCAAATGACGCTTGTTACCAACGTGAATCGTGAGGTAATTTTTAATCCCCCCCCCCATTTCTTAAATAAACAATATATAATAGTTATAAATTTTCAATTTCATATTATTGTTTTTCCATTTTTTTTTCATTTAAAATTGAAAAATTAAATCATCATGGAATAAATTTCGTCACACGCTTAGAATTTGATCAATATGTCAGACATGATTTTTCTTGGTGAGGATTTCGAAATGTCTTTTGCTTTTTATTTTTTAAGTAAATAGATTGCATTTGTTTTCGGAATATTTATAATGATAAGATTTCTTTTCTTCTTATCATTGGAGAAATATTTCAAAATTTTTCAACATTTACTGCAAATGTTTTACAGTAAAGAGAAAGAGAGAGAGAGATTATCACACCTCAAGAATAATTACCACATTTAAAATATAATAATAGAGTTATTGACAAATAATTATGACTCATTTTGTCGTGTACCTGTAAAAACTCATAGATTATATGGCTCTTTTTTTTCTTCTCTGGTAAAGTTATTTTTTTGCTTCGGAATGGAAAATTTTATGTCTGTTTTACAATTTGATTGCTTTTAAGGATTAAATGACACATATGTGATTTGTGTTGAAATTACATTGTCATTCAGTGTACTTTAATGGAAATTGAACAGGCATTATCGTACTGGGAATTATGTAAGATTTTAAACGCACTGAATTTATCACTCTCTGCAGTTTTAATGGAAAATTGGGAATTACCTTTTTTCAGAGAATTTAAAAAAATTGTCCCAATTTTCGTCTCAGAAATTGTTAGAATTTGTAATTAATTACGATTCAAATTTATATATGTTAATTTTATCAATAATTTACAGTTTTCTAAATTTTCAAAGTAAATGTTTACTTTTTTTCCTCTTTAGTATTTTAGAATTTTTTCCCCTTTGTTAGAATTTTCGTTATTTTTTCTAGCTTTTTATTTCTTTTGTCTCTTTTGTAATCAATTTTCTATAATAATTTATCATTAGTTTTACTGTATTTTTATCCAAAGTCATTTTATTTTCCACTGCCTTTTATTATTTCTTCTTATATTTATTGCAATTTTTTTTATTGTTTATATTTTTTGTCTATTTCCACTTTTTATTCTGTTCAATTTTTTTTACCATTCAATTTTTTTATTGTTTATTATTTATTACTGTTTTTATTTTCTATTATTTTTATTGTATACTATTTTTATTGTATATTATTTTATTGTATTTTATTTTACTGTATACTATTTTTACTGTATAATATTTTTACTGTATAATATTTTTACTGTATAATATTTTTACTGTATATTTTTTCAATTTTTATTTTTTTATTATTTTTATTCATTTTCTTTATTATTTTAATTATTTACTATTTTTACTCTTATTATTTTTAACTTTATTTATTATTTATCATTTTTACTGTTTATTGTTTTTTACTATTTCTATTATTTACAACTTTTACTTTTTATTTTTTTATCATTTTCTACTTTTTTGTTTTTTAAATTTTCTCTGTTCATTTCTATAATTATTTTCATTATTTACTATTTTAACTGTTTTATTATAATTAGTCTTTATTATTTTTCAAATTTACCAAATCTACTGTTTATTTTTATTGTCTATTTTTGCTACTTAAATTTTTTATTGTTTATTATTTTTTACTTTTTATTATTTACTTTTTTTACATTTTATTCTATTTATTCTCCATTTTTTCGTTTACTATTTTTACTGTTTATTATTTTTATTGCCTACTGTTTTTCCTTTTTTATTGTTTACTATTTTTATTTTATTTATTCTATTCTTTGTTCATTACTATTTTTACTATTTATTATTTTTACTATTTATTATTCTTAGTATTTACCATTTCATATTTTTATTGTTTAATTTCTTTAGTTTTTATTTATTTTATTACGTCTTATTTTGTTTTCTTCAAAATTAAAAAAAATTTTTTTTATTATTTAGATGAGGTTTTTTATTGAAGAAAAATTTGTTTTCTTTTGAATAGAATTTTTTTTGTTTCGAATCTAATGTTAAAATATTTTTCACAGATGAATGCGTCGCCTTTGTTGAAAAACAAGCAAAGTCTCTTGACTTACCAGTCCGAAAATATGAAGTCTTTCCAAAGAATCCAATTTTGGTGCTCACGTGGGAAGGAACGGAACCGGAGAAACCCTCCGTACTCTTGAATGGTCATATGGATGTCGTTCCTGTTTTTCCTGTAAGTTCACAAATCTTTTGTTATTGACGAGAATAAAAAAAGCACAAAGCAACTGAAATAAAGAAAAAAGTGAAAATATTTCCATATCCTTTATTTCTTTGTTAGAAAATTTATTTTGTTTTATTTTAATACAATTTATAACAATTTTTCTAATTTATTTATTTACTTTATTTAAATGTAGAAAAAATACTAAAAATATTCCGTATTTTCAGTAAAATTAAAAAAAAAATTAAATTTTCATTATTTTTATAGTATTTAAAATAGTCGAAAAATTGAAAACGATTTTTTTTTTGCTTCGTATTTATTTTCATGTTACTAATTCCTTTTTTCTCTTTCTCTCCCTATTTAAATTAGGAATTGTGGACGTACCCTCCATTTGACGCCCACGTGGACGAGAAGGGGAATATTTATGCTCGCGGATCTCAAGACATGAAATGCATTAATATTCAATACTTGGAAGCCATACGACGTTTAAAGTTGAATGGCATTCGTCTCAAAAGAACTGTTCATATTTCTTTTGTGCCCGATGAGGAGAGGGGCGGTAAACTTGGAATGAAGGATTTCATTAAGACTCAAGATTTCAAAAATTTAAATGTCGGCTTTGCCCTCGACGAAGGAATGGCCAGTCCAAATGATAATTTCCTCATATTTTATGGCGAGAGAAGTATTTGGCACGTTTGGATTGAATGCACGGGAAACCCTGGACATGGCTCGTTAATGCCCGACAATACAGTTGGGGAAAAATTCATGAAAGTTATTGATAAATTCATGGAATTCAGAGCACGTGAAAAGGCTAAATTACGTGATTCAAAGTTGAAAATTGGAGATGTTACCTCTATCAATTTGACGCAAGTCCGAGTAAGTTGAACGAAAACAAGTTGTTTAATTTTTAAAAACCCCGCAGAACTTTTTAAGGAAGAATCGAAACGTTTCTAATAACTTTTTTCTTATGTTTCATATTTTCTTTTATTTATATTTACGTTTTCTTCTCTTTTATACATTAAAAAAATAAATTAAATTTTCCTTATTCAAGTAAACGAGTTTTTTGAATAAAGATTTTTAACTTTTGTATCGGAAGAAATAAATTTTTCCAAATATCGTAAAATAAAAATTAAATCTTCATTCGATTAGTTATTTTTAAAAAAAAACTTTCTTTTTAATGAAGAAATAAATTTTTCCAAATATATATTAGAAATGATTAAATTCATTTTCGAATACAAAGTTTCCTTATTTAAATAACTTTTTATTTATTTAAATAAAAAAGTCTGTTGAATAAAGTTCTTTCATTTTTATATCAGAAAAAACAAATTTTCACAATTATTGTAAATTAGAAATTATTAGATCTTCATTCAAATGTAAATTTTAGTTACAAAAAATATCAAATGTATCAGTTAGTTACACTTTTTTTTATACTAAACACAAACAAAATTTTTTAATTTGTTTTGTCCATCCGATTCTTCCGTAAAAAGTTTTATTATTTAATAAGAACTAAATTTAAATCTTGAGCTTTTATTTTTAATTTTTGTTGAATTCATTATATTTTTGTTATAATTATATTTTATTTTACTTTATTCAAATAATATTCTTTTATCATTTTAAAAACCTGAGTAAAATTATGTTCCAACTTTTTGTAAATTGTCACTTTTCTTTCTTTTCTTTAATACCCCGGAAAACTATAATTTTTTTTTAACTTTATGACAAATATTTTCTTTTCCTCCTTTTGAAAAATTTGTTTTTATAAACTTTTTCTTATCCACATTTAACATTTTTTGTAAGTTTGCAAATTTTATTAGCCAACTAAATAGAAATATTCTCTCTATTTCCATGTCTGTTTCTCATTAGGATTAATTAATATAAATCGGTAAGCAATAATTTTCCCTCTTTTTGTAAAACTGATTTTAAAAAAGTACAATCTTTCTGCAATTTTCACTAAAAGTGAAAATCAGAAAATACAATATTTTTGCAATTTTTGTCTCTAAAAAATAAAAATTATAAATTACAATTTTTTGTTAAATTTCTTCTGTAAAAAATAAAAATTATAAAATACAACTCTTTTGCAATTTTTTCTTTAAAAGAATAAAAAGCACAATATTTTGCAATTTTCTCTAAAAATAAAAATCAAAAAACAATTTTACAAAATCAGAAAATACAATCTCTTTGCAATTTTTCCCTAAAAATAAAGATCAAAAATACAATCTTCTTGCAATTTTCTTTAAAAAAAAAGAAAACAAACAAAAAGTACAATATTTTTCATTTTTTTCCAAAAATAAAATAGTTGAATAAGAAAATAATTTTTTGAAACATTTTCCCGTTATTTTTTTCATCGACGGAAAGAATTAATTGAATAATCTTTTTTTAGGGTGGAGTCCAAATGAACGTGATACCAAGTGAATTGAGAGTTGGTTTCGATATTCGCATTGCCACTGACGTTAATCATGAGGAATTTGAGAAAATGATTCAAAATTGGATTCACGAAGCTGGCGAGGGAATTAGCTATAGTTTTGAGGAGAAAAATCCATTTGTGGAAAATACTAAATTAGATGAAACAAATCCATTTTGGTTGGCCTTTAAAAATGTTTGCGATACCAATAAATTAACATTGGAGTCTGGAATTTTCACCGGTGGAACTGATAGTCGTTACATTCGATCTGTAAGTTCACTTTTATCATCACTTTTCAAAATTCCAATTCAAGTTTTTCATTTCCATTCAATTCAAGTTTAAATAAGATCAAAATAAATTTAGCATTCAACAATTTTTTAAATTAGATATTGAAGTATTAAAATAATGAAAATTGAAACAGTAAATATTAATACTAAAACATTAAAATATTAAAATAATTTACAATTTGATAACAATTTCAATCAGAATCGAAAATTTCAATCCTTAATTTAAAATCTGCCTTTATTATTATCTTAATCCATTATTATTAATTTTGTACTTATTTATTTTTGTTATTATTGTTTTTATTACCATTATAATTGTTTTGTTATTATTTTGTTTATTATTATTATTGTAATTTAATAAAATTAATTTTTTTCACAATCCTTAAAGTTCCGAACGTTCAAATAAACGAAATTTATTTATTTCTTCTTCAAATTAACTTTTTATGGCAATAATTTTGCGTCACGATAGTAAAAAAAATTAATTCTAAAGCTTTTAAATGTAAAGTTTTATTGTAACAATTTTGAGTCACACTTTTAAAAAAACTAATTATAAAGTTTTTAAATGTAAAAATTTGGTTTTCAATTTTTATTACAACGATTTTGCGTTATAGTAGCAGAAAAATTAATTACAAAGTTCTTAAATGTAAAATTTAATTTCTTAAATTTTTCGCATTCAGTAATTAGTGAAAATATTGTTAATAAAAAATATTTCATTTATTTGAACGTTCGATATGTTTGAATAATTTTTTTCTAATATATATTCAACTATTTCTTGTATCGAAATTTGGAACAATGGTTAAAAATGTTATTTACTATTATATTAATACGTATTATTTATTATTAGTATAAAAATCTTCCTTTCTTAAAGAAAATTTTATTCTTAGTTCAATCAAAATTTAAATATTATTCGTACTTCACCTACAAAATTGATTTATTTTGACTAAGATAAATAGCCAAAATAGAGCTATTTACTGGCCTCAACAAATATTAAAATATTTACGGTTATTGCTAATTATATGGTATTGATTGTAAATATTTTGAATTCTATTTTTTGCATTATAAAATTATTGAATTTCGATCGGAAATAGTTAAATTATTATTTACGTGAAAATAATTACTAAGTTAGTAAAAATACGAGTAATATTTGTACTTGCAATAATATAACAATAAATACAAGTAAAAATAATGTACAAAATTGATAACTAATTTTTTTCCATTTTTCAATTTACAGTGTGGAATTCCTGCAATCGGATTTTCCCCAATAAACAATACACCAGTGCTTTTACACGACAATAATGAATTTCTAAACAAGGACGTCTTTCTACGTGGAATTCAAATTTACGAGAAACTTATCCCAGCCATTGCCAATGTATAAACAAAAATTATCAAGTCCAACAAGTATTTTTTTTTTCAAATAATCACCAAGAAGAATACAACAAATATTAATCTCATTACCAAAAGAAATGAATGAAATATAACCAGAAAATAATTTTAATTCAACAAAGTGCTATGATAGTAAGCTTTAAATAGACTTTAAAGTCCAAAGATTACGTTCTAATTACTCTTAACGAAAAAACAGAAAAATATACACAAAAAAACTCGAAAGGACTCGAAAAATAAATCATTACTGATAAATAATCGAATATCAACAAAACACATTGTGCATATCCAGAAGACTAAAAATCAGAATACGAGAACAATTTATTTACAAACACAAGCATAAAAAAGATTGGAAAAGAGAAGAAAAAGTTTTTACACTAATTGGAAGTTTTCTGTTAATTATTCAAAGATTCTACGCACGTTATTATTAAATTATTGAATATCCTTTAAATCAATGAATTCAGAAGAAATTTATTGACACTCATCGATGAATGGACATTTTTTTGACGAAGAAATTATAATATCAACAGTTTTTTTTACCAAAGATGAAAAAAAAACAATTTGGAAGCTATTTGGAAAAATCGTCGCTGATTATTATTGAATTATACATAAAAAAAATTGCATATAAATAAGTACGTTAAATTTTGTTATCAGTTGTTGAAAAATATAATTATTTACCAGAGTTAAAAATATACATTATAAATATATAATTGAGCACGAGAAAAATCTCTTCCACAAGACACCCAAAGAAAGAAAGAGAGCGAGAGAGAGTGACAGAGAAAAAATCTCTGGATTCATAGTTTAAATTCCGCGAAATTTGTTTGATTCGATGATAACAGTGTGTCGGGGAATATATATATATATATACATAAAAGCGGCGAGAATAAACGTGACAGTGACCGCGTGTATTTTTTCCGGCCTTTACCTCGTGAAAATGTGTGCGTTTCCCGCGCGCGCGTGTCCATGAAATTGTGTTAGTGCCTTCCCGCCATTATCGTTCGCGACAGTGTGGTCCATTCTTATTTAATCCTCCCCCCACCCCTTCAATGTGAAAATGGACTCGTCCATCTCTTTCACCGATAAATCCTGTCACAATTGAAATTTACAAACAAAACGGAACTTAACCTAAAAATTACTCACCATTAATTGCAAATAATAATTCACCAATTTTCCACTAAGTGAAAAAATAAAATAATAACTTTCAAATTGAGAATTTCAGTGTTTATTAAAAGTTAGTGTTGGAATCGGCCATTTTTGTTTCGGGGAGTGCCGGGGTAATGACAGGTGCTTACTTCTCATTATTCAAAATTCTTCTCACTCAACGGAATTAATGAAAGTGGAAATTTTTTCTATTTTTTTAAATTTAATTCCCCACTATTTCATTGCTAAATTCATTGGTGTTTTTGTAAATGTGCTGAATATACAACAATAAAAATATTTTGTCGGCCATGTGCAGTCGCACACCCTGTGACTGTTGTCCAATCGGAGAGAGTCACGTGACTACGCCGAGCCAATCAACATGACGGGATTTGAAATCGTGCGTGGTCTTTGTCTACGAGTCTGCCCGTCAGTTCCGTAAAGAGGGCCGTTTATACATGTCCGTTTATACATGGTCGCTGCCGAAAGTCGCATAATTTCCCTGTAAATATATGTGTGAAAGTGTAATCTGATCTCATAGACGACAAACAATTAGGCTCGTCATTATCAAGGTAGGTTCTGTTTTTGTTAAACTATTACATTCGTGTGATTAATATTATCCTTAAAACCGGCGGCAAAAATAATCATCCATCGCCGGCCTGTTGGCTTTCCGAAGTAGTGTTCTTTCTTGTATATTGCGAGAATGGGGGGGAATTCGTATTTTTCATCGTGTATACGGTAAATGTTGATTTTGGGGAAAAAAAAGATTTTCATTTCTTCTATATTTATGTATGTGAAGAGTGTTATTGTTGATGTTATTGTCGTATAGTACGAAGAGAGAGAGAATGTCGTGTTGACATTGATCGTGTACACCCTTTTAATGTGTTGAGTGAATTTACATATTATCCATTTTTACCGGCGTGCCGGTATTTTTGGAACATTTTCTTTTCTTAAAATTTGATTCAATTTTTTTCGCCTTCTTTTTTTTTTTTTTTGCCTCTGTCGGGTATTTTCCATCGTTCGTGTAAATTTGTACACAGTGAATTCGGTGGGGCGTAAAAAAAATTCCATTGTCTCGTTCTGTGAAATTTTCGGCGGGAAGGCACTTATGGCTATGTGAAAAAGTAAGGACCGGCCGTTTTTTATGGCGCGACTTCCGGTCATGTTGAATTTCAGAGATATTCTTTATTTTTTTTTAGATTGAAAAAAGTGATTTATAAAAATTGGTGGTTTTTTTTTCGGAGAAATTTTTTTCTTTTCTTTCTGTGACAGGTGAATTTTTTTTTTTTCAAGATGAAGTGTTGTCTTTAATCGGTTAGATAATCCGTAGTACTATTGCCCCCTTTCTTTGTTTATTCATGCAATCGGTTTTAGAGGTGTGATAACGTTTACAAGTCGATATTATTTTTTTCAACAATACCCAGTGTTATGTGATATTTAATACCTCATCGATATTTGCTGTCTGAAATATTTTCCTCTTCTTTTTTTTTTATCATTTTCAACAAGTGGGAAAGAAATTTTATCAATTGATTTTTAGTTTCGAAATAGTTTCGGAATTAGTAAATTTTTTTTGGGGGGGAAAAATATTTTTCAAATTTTAAATTATGAAAGATTTGTAATGGTGATTTTATTTTGCAAATTTGACTTTTCGTATTGGAAAAATAAGATCATGAGAGAAGGTTCTCTCTTCTCTTTCTTGGCAAGCAATATAAGAGAGGCCGTAGGCAGGAAAAGTTTTGACCGTGGGAACCTTCTGGGAACTCTACCCCTCGCCATATGCCCACCGCAGGAAATATTCAACACACAGGCCCTAACCGAAATATACCCCGATGCATTTTTTTCGCCTTTGCTTATTCGTTCGTGTCCTTGCATTATTTTTTTTTTTTTTGTAAAGCGACCTAAATTTCGCGCAATTTTTCACGTTATTAATCTTTTTTTCCCCTCTCTTTCTCTGTCTCTCTCTCTTCTTTTATTGTTATTCCGTCTTTTCGTTCAGGTTGACGCTCTTTTTAAAATTACCCAAGAAACCGCTTCCGGCTTGTAAAATAATTTGGTTCAGTGAATTTCAAGATGCGAAAAGAGGGCTGGCCTTCATTAATTTTCAAGGGCGGTTAATAATGACCAGACCAAAAATATTTTAATTCAGGTGGTGAAGAAAAAAAATTATTTTAATTCAGGTGGAGAAGAAAAAAAATTATTTTAATTCAGGTGGAGAAGAAGAAAATAATTTTAATTCAGGTGGAGAGTATTTTTTGCACGAAAAATTGTTCTCCCGTCTCTTGTATATTTTGATTTGTTTTGATAAGGACGCGTGGGTGCTTGGTTATTATTATTTTTTTTTTAATTTAAATTTTTAATTTCACTCGCACAATTGAGCGAAAGCGAGAAGTTTTATAATATACGCCTACGATTTATATCCACGTACTCCTTTTACATAAACACAGTCGCGGGAAATGGAGAATATTTGCGAGTTTCAAATTTTTTATTTTATACATTTCCCCACAGAAGAAAATTATCAATTTTTCATTTTTTTTTCTCTACTCATGAAATTGTCAATATTTTAATATTTTTTTCGAACAGAAAATTGTTAAATTTCTATAGTAACTGTCCATTTTTTCGTAAGGGGAAAAATAAATTTTCCCCCATAATGAAAATCGTCAATATCTATATTTTTGCAAATTCAGAAAATTGACAATTTTTTCTTTTGAAAAATTGTCTATTTTTCATTTATTAACTTTCTTTCTACAAGAAAAATTGACAGTATTGATAATTTATTTCCCCCACTGAGAAAATTGTTAATTTTTCGCCCCAAGGAAAATTGACTTTTCTCTACATTTATTTTTTTTTTCATAAAGAAAATTGTATTATTTTTGTCCACAGGAAAATTGTCAATTTTTGCCCCGCAATGTAAATTAAGTTTATATTTCTTTATTTTCCCTCCCAAAAAAAAATAATTCTTCAATATTAAATTCTCCGCGAAGAAAAAAAATTGACAGTTTTTATTTACCAATTTAAATTCTCCACAGGAAAAAATGTCAACTATTTATTTTTTCGCGACTTGAATTATTTTTAGAAATTAACTAATAATGAGAAAATATTTGAAAAGATTCTCACTCCCGTGAATGTGGAAATAAGAAATAATAACAATAATAATAATAGTAGAAAAAAATGTGTAAAATGAAAAGCAACAATGAAAAGAGAGTCTGTTGAACCATGTGCTCTTAGTGTTGTTAAACCCGGTCTCGTGCACGTTAAAACCACATGTACACAAACGTTTACCTTTTACACACTTTTTTTTTCTTCTCTTTTTTTTTTTTTGCTCGCCGTTTTCTTTTAAAACAGTCGCGGGATTTGTCTTGTATGAGTCGATGTCCATGTAATGCATTCTATCTCTCTCTCTTTTTTTTTAGGAAGCTGCTCCCGCACACATTCTAGCCACTTTCACGAGACTTTGATAGTATGTCGCAGACAAAGTCTCGTGCTATGGTCAGGACATTTTTTTTTGTCACTCCAAAAACCAAAGCAATACGCGTATTTTTTGCTCTGGTATTTGGAATCATTTTTGCGGGTTAAAAAAAATTTTTTACTTAATTCCACAAAGTTTTGTTAATATTTTCCAATTTTTACAGAATAGTTTGTCAAAACTTTGTATTTTTGAAAATAGTTGCGAAATTTGTCAGCTTTCAGTTTTATTTTTTGACCTTGAGAATCGAAAAAAGTGGGAGGGGAAAAAAATTGTCAACGTGGCGATAGGAAAAGCAAAAATGGTCGAGAAGTAAATGACCCTAAATGACCTTGAGCCGCGGTTGTGGAAAAAGTAACTTTACCGATCGAGAGAGAGAGAGAGAAGCTTCGGGGGTTGGGAGAGGGTGGAGAAAAAGACGATCAATGAACTAAGAATAAATCCAAATTCTCTATATTAAAAGAGGGGAGAAAATGGTACCTAGAGAGATTATTTTTTTTCCATTTTTTCAATGATTCGAATTGAGGAAATGTAATTAGTCGATCGATAATAATTAATGTCATATATATATAGATGCTTGTATATACGCTGTGTGCCACATCAAAAAGTAACCCCTCTAAATTTTTCAAATGAGTTTTAACCCACCCCTCTATGCTGTATATGTGTTCATATATATATATATGTATATGCGTGTGTTTCTTTCTGTCTCACCCTCTCTGAATCTCTTCCCCCTTTTTTCATTGCAAGAGGGTGCAACAGACTGTCTCGCGCAAGTTGGCCCCGCACTGGTGGGGATATCAGATCGATACCCTCGCAAACTCAGAGAGATGTTGAGAGGTACAGTTGGTCCAATACAGGATGATTCTGGCGCCAATGGAAACGCCCAGACGAAGCGAGCGAAAAAAAAATATTATATTTTTTCAAATAATAGTTTTCTTGATGATACCATTTTTTTTCTCTCTCTCTCTCTCTTTTTCATTTGTACGAAAAAATTGAAAAATTCACCGTTATTTAAATATTGTCGAAAAATGGAAATTATTATTTATCCTTTTTTGCTCGAGGAGAATATTTTAATTATTTCTTTTTTCTATTATTGCGTCTGGTTCGTCGAACGAGCAAATAATTACATTACTATTGCGTATGCATTATTTTTTTCCATACTATTATTATTTATTTTCATGTTATTACTACTATTATTATTATTTCGATTTGTTATTATTTCGTTTCGTTATTATTTCGTTTATTATTATTGTTATCATTATTATCATTATTACGATATTCTAGACGAATATTCAACATTACGAACAATTTTTTTCGCATAGCCAAAAAGTGACACTTTATAGGTTAGTTTTCCTCTTCCCCTTCGCTTTCCATTTCGAGGTTATGTTTGCAAAAAAAATTATTTCGAAAATACCTCGATTTTGTCGTTTCTTTTCGTTGGAAATTAGATTTTCATCTTTTTTTTTCTCTCTCTCTCTTTCTCCTTGGCAAAAAACAAAAAAGTGTCGATTCGTAGAAATGACGAAAGACTGATGAGCGTGAGTAGAATGAAGATTTTTTTTTCTCTTTGTTTCTTTTCTTTCGAAAAAAAAGATTGTCGCACGGGATTTGTTTCTTTATTCGGCAAAAATTTTTTCCTTCTTCTTTTTTTTTTTTTTTTGTCACCGATTAAAAAGTATCTATTCTTTTTGAGAGAGAACTCATTGCTAAATAGAGAACCTGTCAAGCGGAGTCTCATCACTTTCTCCATTAGCATTGGCAGTGATGTCAGACTTATATGGGATAATTGAAGGACAAAAAGACCTAACGCAAGACAGCTTCTTGCTAATCGATTAAAGAAATCCAGAGGAATAATTGATTATTTGCCGACATTATTTGATTATGTAGAAAATAAGATAAATTGATGCGCGTACTTTGATGACAATAATGATTATGATAATAAACAGCGTGTCTCGCATTTTATTTTCTTTTTTTTTCTCGTAACTTTTCGTGAAGGGAAATAAATTTTTTTTTTTTATGTTTAATAATTAATGTTGCTAAAACAAAATATTAACAATAGTAAATAATTAATAATATTTTTTCGCAAAATATTAAAAATAATAAATATTAACTGTAATACATATTTAATAATGAATATTAATATTATTTAAAAAAATATTAATTGTAATAAATTTTTCGCATAATTCGCAATAATATTTACTGTAAATATTTCCCAATAATAAATATTAATTCCCATAAATATTTTCCAATAATAAATATTAATTCCCATAAATATTTGCCAGAGTAAATATTAATTATCGCAGAAATATATTAATATTGATCGGAATTATTTTTAGAATCACGACGAATTTATTTTATTCCATTTTCTTTTAAAATATGTACCCTAAATTTTTATTATTATCTTCATCGATAATAATTTAACGTTTTGTGTGTCATCATCGATCATTGGACGTCGTTTTGTGTTCCACGATCGCTTAGGCAGTTTTATTAGACTGTTTCAATTGCAATAAAAACACAAGAACGACATTGCCAGTGATGCTTAATGAAAGAAATGCAATTATTTGCGACATAGTCAGAGGCTTCGTTAATGAGGTCAATAGCCCTTAAGGCGAGACGGAATATAATTTCTCCATCAACCCCAAGAAAAAAAAAATTTACTTCATTTTCTCTAAAAATTATTTTTCAATTTTTCAATTTTTCCAAAAAATAGACAAAAAAATTCCCTCCGTAATAATCCTTTTAAAAAAAAGGGAAAAATGATGATTTTAAAATCGGAAAAACAAATTTGTCCAGAAAATCTTGATTTATTATCAAGAAGAAGAAGAAGAGGAGAGAGCGAAATCTTGGGTTTTTCTGTAAAATTTTCTAAAGATAGACAGGTACCCGTATTAGATATATTTGAGAAGAAAAATTCTTGGGACTTGGGTTTTTCTTTCTTGGGGTGTGTGCGATATCTTTTTCTCGGACCATACCTGTAAATTTTGAGAATGGATATTTTTCGAACCCCTGCTATTTTTTTTTCTTCGCACAATGACCATCATCTTTCTTCAAAAATCTCAATACAAGCATTTTTCGTTAAATGAGTTTTTGGTGAAAAAATTTTTATTTTCCCCTCTGGTTGCAAACTTAGGTTCAATAACAATTAGTCCAGGTAGAAAATTTATTTTTCTACAGGTATAGACTTCTTGTCTCTCTCTCTATATTTTCCCCGAGGGTTTTTTTCTTCCCAATTTTAAAGCTGGTACATTAAAAATCTCGACTTGTGAATTTTAAAAATCCTATTTGCCAAAAGTTTATTTCCTCTATTTAAATGACTGTAAAAGTTTATTTCCTCTATTTAAATGACTGTCGCAAATTTGGTAAATTTTAAATTCTCTTCTTTTCTGTTTTTTTTTTATTTATATTTCGTAAATTTATATTATAACTATTAATATTTTTATTATACATTTAAAATCATAGTAGTGTAAAAATTAATATTAGTATTATCATTATTATTTTCTGTGTTAAAATTGATGGGAAAAAAATATTGTTTTACTTTTGTGAAACGTGACGACTTTGGAAGTTGAGAAAAGTTATTTAAACTGGAGGTAATGCTGAATTTTGTATATATATATATATATATATAATTTATAATTATATTGTTGAACAAGAATCGTGAGAATCGTCTTTCCATTTTCTAAGAAGGGCTATATTAGTTTTTCAGCCGAACGCTTGAACATTTTGCCGAGGAAGTGACGATCGTTAAATATTTTAATTTCTTCTGCCGGAGTTCCCTCACTCTTTATAATTATAATAACTTCCCAAATGTGTATATAATACTTTCAAATTCTAAACGTTCTTGTAAGAAATTTTTTTCCGGTTTCGAAAACTAATTTACTAAAATATTGCAGCCAATGGGAAAAGAAAAATTTTATTTTTGCGAACATTTTGAAGTAAAGAAATTTAATTCAATTTGCGTTTGAAAAATAATTTACCAATAGGTAATATTCAATAATTAAATAATAATAAAACTAATAATTAAATAATAATAACTAATAATTAAATAATAATAAGTAATAATTAAATTTATTGTGTTATGTCCTTAATATTTTGAGTAATTAATTAAAAATGTATTTTTTACACCTTTTTCGAAATTAGTTTCATAAAAAAGCAGAAAAAAAATCGAATACACCTGAAATTCCTGAGCTTTGTGAATTATAATAAATTTGTGGGCGAGGAAAAGAGCGAGAAAGAGTGAGAGAGAGAAAAAAATGATTAATTAGATTTACTTTAATCAGGTACATTGAAATTTTGGAGATTGATGTGTATCTCTGGCTCTGGGTTGAGAATACAGCCAGAAACCCCAGTTCAGATTCAATTCACTTCATAAGCCAGATCCCGAATGGAAACCGGTTTTCGAGATCACAAAGAAACCCGCTTTATACTCGGCATGGCCGTCCAATCCTGACGTTCGCTGACTCTCGAGTATTTTACAAAAAAAAGAAAATAATAAAAAAAAAAAGAAAAATGTTTATTCGTCACTGGCATTTGTTATATTTGAAATGTTACTATTTTCCCTCCCCCCACTCTTGTTTTTCCCTCTCTATCTCTTTTGCTTTTCTCTTCTTTTTCTCTTTCTCCCTTTTTCCTTTTTTTTCTTTTTTCTTTTTTCTATTTTTACAAGTTGAAAAAGCCAAAAATTTTTTTTTTGCATAAAAAATATGTTTTCCTGTTTTTATTTTATTTTCATTCTTTTTTTTTGCGATACAGCACTGAGAGAGTAAAGTACCGATTGTTTCGACAGGCCTGCACAAGATCGACTTTCGAAAGTACCGAGTGAAAGGGAAATCCTGCCGATTATTGTTCTGATATTATGATTACCTCTGGGTTATTTAATAACAGTGTTGATAATTTCAAAGAGACTATTTTTCTGCCCAGGGTCATTTGCGGGGAAACAAAACAGCATCTCGGAATTTTGTTTTTGCTATATCCGTTCATTATTATTATTATTATTTCTTCTATTCGAATATTATTATTTATTGCAATATTACTTTGCCGTTTTTCTCGAAAATAATTTTCGATATACATTGTTTCAAATTGTTTTAAAGGAAAAATTTATTTTCTTCTTTCAAAATTATTATTCTTTATTATTCGAGTAAATTTAGGTATTTTGTTTTTTAATTTAGAGGAAATTTTTAATTCTTGAAATATTTTTGTAATAATAGTTCAAAAGATAATAATAATAATATTAATAATATTTTAATAATAATAATAATAATAATAATAATAATAATAATATTTTACTACAGAATTCATTTCTTGTCGCATTTACAAAACTTTTTTTTCGAAACGAAAATTTATTTTCTCTTCTTCTATTTTAATGTTTTAATTATCTATTTTTTTTATTTATTTGTCATTCATTTCTTTTCGAATTTGAATTTTTTTGTTTGCAACAAAAATTTATTTTGTCTAATTATATTGTAGAACAAAATTTTTTCTATTGCAATTGAAAATTATTTTCCTAAATTTGATTTCGCTACTAAATTTCATTTTCTTTTTACAATATTATTTCTGTTTTTTCTAATTTCACGAAATTCTTTTTTTCCAACAATAATTTTTTTCCTATAAAGTAAAAATTTAAAAATAAATATTAAAATATGAAAACAAATAGAAAAAAAATTTTTTTAAACTGTTAACAGTTTTGTGGAATTTGATTTGTTCTAATTTCGAATTGTAAAAGTGTGTGAAATTCCAGAGTCTTGTTAAAATATTCGAAAAAAAATTTTGTTGGTTCAGGGTCGAAGAGAGAAGTTTAAATTCTCTCTCTATATATATTTTTATGTATTAGGTTTCTCTCTCTCTCTCTCTCACTAACTATTTAGCTCATTGGACTACCTCTTTATGACCTGCGAAGGATTTTAGGCCTTAAATATAGCTCGAGGGTCTAGTCTTTTGATTTTCGGGTTCTTCCTAGAATTATGGTCGCGGTTTCTTATTTTAATGGACGAAAAATTTGCAAATCATCAATTTTTGTTCTATAGAAATCTATTTATAAAGGAATTTTTACACTAACAATTTTTGTTTTCTTGCTTTATTGCCTTCTTTTATTTGCTATCGTCGTACACAATATAGTTTTTCCCCTCCCTCTGCGTCAATAAAGGTCCTTTTGCAAAAACAATTTTTACGTTACGCACTGTAATTCTTATACATTGTTTTGTATAATATATTTTCTTTATTTTTCCCCGAGAAGAAGAAAAATTAATTTCTAAACCACTAAGAAAAGAAAAAGAAAGTAGTAATTTTTTTTCTAAATTAAGAAAACAATTTGTTTTTCTTTTTAATTAAGAAAAACAATTTGGTTTAGAAAAATATTGGAAAAAATTTACGGAATTTGAAAAGAAAAAAAAGTAGAAAAATAAATATAAGGATAGAAGGAAGTAAACTAAAGGAGCGTACCAAGTGAAAAGTAGTGGTAGTAGTAAAAAACAATTGTTGGAAAAAAAAAAATTTCTCAAACTGAAGAATATCAGTGTTTTTTTTTTTTTTTTTTTTTTGCTGTAAATTCGTTGCCTTTTGTTCCAGCGCGCCAAGTGGAACGACCGTTTGATACCGTGCGATATTAGTAGGGGCGAGAGCGCGGTTATACTATATACTTTTTCAAGGCTGTTTCTTCGTCGTGCCTCTCGGTCAAGTTTTCGCTAAAGACATTGAAGACTGAAGAGCTTCTCAGGAACGTGCTCAGCTTCATCTATTCCCCCATTCAATCTCATCTATTCATTTCTAATTTCTCTTTCGCCTAATAATTCTCCCAAATGAATATTTCCGCGCGAAAATAATTAATTGCCGAAAAAAAAATATTATTCAACCCTTGCTTTAAAAAATTACTATTCATGGCATTTTAGTCTCTATATTATAACGCAAATTTTTATTCACTTTTCGTAATTTTTATTTGAATTATCATTATTATTATTATTATTATTATTATTATTTTTATTTTTTTCTACTCTTCGTATTTTTTATTTTCGTTATTATTATTATTATTTTTATATTCACAATGTTCATTATTATATTATTTCTTTACTATTCGTTTTTCATTTACTCTTCCCAATTATTATTAATAATAATAAAAATTGCAAAAAAAATCGAAGGAAGAAATCGAAGAAATTTTTTTTTCCAATTTTGATTTCTTTATTTTATCTTCTCAATTTTTATTATTAATAATTATAATAAAAATTGCCGAAAAAAAATCGAAGAAAGAAATCTAAGAAAATTTTTTTCTTTAGAATTTTTTTTTTCAATTTTACTTTCTTTTTTTTTATCTGTCTAATTAGGGGGTTTTTTTTCCTCTTTTTGATTTTATCTTTCGGTCATAATTATAGATTCGGAAAGAAAATAAAAAAAAAAGGGAAAAAGTTTTGTAGAAAATGGTTTTTCTTTTTAAAACCACCTTTTTGTTTTGTTGACTTAGGAATAGGAGATGGAATTCCGGGCAGATGTGAATCTGATGGGCTCGAAAAAAAAGAGGGTGTATTTAGGGAAACTGGTTTTCCGGTTTGTTGCCTTAATGTATATTCATAATATTTAATAAAGTCGGGAAGGTAACTTTTAATTTTTTTTTTCGACAGCTTGTAAAAAATAAAATATTAATAGAGAAAAAGGGGAAAAATACTAATAATAAAAGTAATAGTAAAAATATTCATAATAATAATAATAATAATAATAATAATAATAATAATAATAACAAAATAATCTTAATAATAATAATAATGAAAATAATTAATAATAATATTTTTTGAATTCGGAAAAACAAAATTGTCGTTAAAAAATATCAACAAATTCCTTCGAATAAATAGAATAATTATTAATTTAATGGAATAAGTATTTTATGTATTGAATATTTCATAGAATAAATATTTCATATACTCAATAAATATTTAATAAAATAAACAGTTAATAAAATGAATGTTTAATTATTTAAACTGATAACAATTTTTTGATAGAAAAATAAAAATTATAAAAATAAATTTATAACGAAATAAAATAATGAAATAAAATGAAACTAAAAAATTTATAGTAAAAATAAAGAAATATTAGTGAATATAAAAATAAATAACTAAAATCGAAGAATATTTGACTAAAAATATTAATTCTGTAAATTTCTAATTCACCGAATTTAAAAGTCGTCAGTCATTTAGCACACACATCATCGAGCAGTAATTTGATAAATTAGAATTCCAATTTTTAATAATAGAAAAAAAAAATTCATTTCCTGTCGAGATGATTCAAGGAAATTGACTCTCCAACAGAATTGAATTTATTAACAATTAAACTCTTTAAATGATTTGAACTTTTCGTCGAAAATATTACAAAATGAATCACATGTATAAATATTTTGCACCAGTAATTGAGCTACAAAAAGAATGTATGGCAAATGAAAGAAAAATTTTCAAAATTCACTAACAGGAAAATTTTCAAAATTCACTAACAGGAAAATAAAAAAAAATTCACTAAAAGAAAAAGAAAAAAAAATTCATTAACAGAAAAATTTAAAAATTTCATTAACAGAAAAATAAGAAAAATTCACTAAAAGAAAATAAAAAAAAATTCACTTAAGGGAATTTGGACCATTCTGACGTCACAATTTTAGACCTAATGCTTAGAATACGTTGTGACGTCATAATGGTTCAAATGCCCTTAAAGAAAAATTTTTAAAAATTTATTAACAGAAAAATTTAAAAATTTCACTAACAGAAAAATAAGAAAAATTCACTAAAAGAAAAGTAAAAAAATTAATTAAAAGAAAAATGAGAAAAAAAATTAAATAAAAATGCTCGTAATTACAAAAGGAAACGAGAGGAATGTTTCAAAGAAAAAGAAAATAAATATTCAATGAAAGAAAACTGACAAAAAATAAAATTCAAATAAAGAGAAACGAAAAAAAATTTACTTTGAAAGAAATAAAAATGAATGCGAAGGAAAATAATAAAACAAAATATAAATAAATGAAAAAGAACACTGACAGAAAATAAAAAATAAAATCGAAATAAAGAGAAACGAAAAACCAATTCACTTATTGCAATTTCTTGCGTCTCGAAAAGTTTAATAAAACTAAATATAAAATGATATTATAACAAGGGATGACGTTCATCAAGTACATAATCGCGGCCACATTGCCTTCAATTTAAATCTGCGGGTTCATTCAGATACTTATATATAAATATATATGTATATAGAAAAAAAAATAATACAGTGAAAGAAATTTTTTTTTAAACTCGAGTCTTAAATTTCAGTTTTTATTTTTCTTCTCGCGCGCGCATCTGTTTCGATTAGTGAAGAACGTGGAGTCTGTCAGTCTGCTTGTTTGTTTGTCTCTTTCTCTCTTTCTCTCTCTTTTTTTCTCTCTCGAAAAATTGCATATATGTGTGTATATACAATACACATGCATTTACGGGATGTTTGGTCTCGTTCAGAAAACATACTCTTCCCCCCCCCTCTCTCTCTTTCTATCTAAAAGTATATCACTCATTCATATATATATCTATAAAAATTTTTTCCTTGTTTTGGTGTCGAGAAATTCTCATTGACTGAGATTAGCTTATCATACTCGCATGTGGCGTGTTAAAGTCGCCTTAATTTAATCTTTTGCGATTCTCTAGGTCGTTGTTCGATCTCCCCACTATTTTTTTTTCTTTTTTTTCTTCTTCTTCTTCTATTTACTTAGTGTGGCGAAATATCGGAAATCGTGGTAATTTTAAATAAAACTTTTTCTTATTCACGAAGATAAGAAAGAGAGAATTTTTTTTTTTTTTTTATTTAAAATTGCTAGTGAAATATTTACACTACGCGAAGGGGGGAATTATTTTCTTATCGACGAATTTAAGAAATAGAGGAAAATAGTATTTGGGAATAAAATTTAGAGAAAGGAATATTTTTTTCCCAAATTCGTGAATTTAAATAAATAGAAAACGGGGAAAAAATACAAAATTGTTAACTATTATTATAATCAATTGCAATTAATGTAATAATTAATTAAAA
This sequence comes from Leptopilina myrica (nomen nudum), assembly GCA_032872475.1. NCBI lineage: Eukaryota > Metazoa > Arthropoda > Insecta > Hymenoptera > Figitidae > Leptopilina > Leptopilina myrica (nomen nudum). The sequence goes on along the minus strand of CM065465.1, from coordinate 27,772,749 downwards.
AACAATTATTAAATGTGTGAAAGAAAATTGAACAAAACTTTTCTTTCTCTATTTTCAAACGCAATAAATTCTTTTTTTTGCCTTTTGGAACTTTTTCCAATTTCTGAAAAAAAAATCAGTAGAAAAAAGGAGAAAAAAAAATTTCTTTTGTCGAAATCTGACGAAAATATTAAATTTTTTATTAAAATTAATTTTTTTTCAATGACAAATTTAGTTTAAAATGTTGAAAAATGATATTTATGAGATTTGGTTTATATTTTTCATACTCGGATAAGAGATTGTGATGATAATTTGTTGAGCGTAAATTACAAAGCAGACAATGTGTATAATGTTGAATTACAAAGTAGGCGGCGATTTGCTATTCAAATCATAAATTATAAACTGCCATTGTAATTTACCGGAGTTTGGTCTCATTTTCTTTTTCCTCCTTTTTTTTCTCCCCTGCTTTTATCTTCGCGTTGTAATTTACTCGCGCAAGGACTACTCCACACCTTTCTTTACAACCCGGAAAAATTCGGTTCATAAATTTGTTTCATAATAATTTTCTTCACTAAAAGAAAAAAATATTTGTTTTCGAAAATTTCTTCCTTCTTTATTTTTCCATTCTCAAATGCGAGACTTTTTGCTAAGCCTCCGCCGGACTGGCAGAACATTTTTTTTTTTAGAGGAGGAAATGAAAATTTTACGACCAGAACGAAGCATTATTACTTATGCGAATGTACTATTTAAATATTAACGAAAAAAAACATCCAATTATTATGTTAAATTTGTAGAAAAAATTTAAATAGATGGAGAATTAGTTATTAAAAAGAAATGAATTTGTTTGAAAAAAATTTAATTAAAAACACTAAAAATAAATTGAATCTAAGAGAGAAGTTATACAAGATAACAATTTTTATCAAAACAATTTAAATAAAATTCTTTGAGAGAATACACTTTTTTCCCCAAAGTTTGAATAATTTTAAATTCCTCGAAAGAATCCAATTATTAAAAATAATTTCAATAAAATCTTTCAAATGAATTCTATTATTTTCAATTCAATTTGAATATAATTTTCTTTATAGAATATTCGAGTATTTTCACAAATTATAAAAAAATTCTCTTTCAAAGATTAAAATTTTTTTCAACAATTTTAATAAAATTCTTGAGTAGAGTTTAATTTTTTCCATTAAATTTATTAAAAATCGTCAAAAAAAAATTCAATTATTTATTTTTGTAGTTAAATAATAATTGAATTTTCGTCAGAAATTTTTTAAATAAAAATTGATTCAAAAATTGTATTTATAGTTGAAATTTTTGATTATAATTGAATAATAAAAAATAATCATTTTTAAATAATTTTACAATTAAATAAATTTTGCAAATAAAATGTAATAGAACAATTTTTTGAGTATCTTATAATTTTTAATGTGAATCGCAGAATATTTTTTTAATAGATAAAAAGTTAAAATTTTGTCTCGAAATCAGGAAAAGACAAAACTAAATTTTTATCCACATTCTTTTGTAGGGAAATAAAAAAAGATGTAAAATTAATTAAATTTTCAAATTTAAAATAATAATTTTCGTCGTTGAGCATCGACGCTAACTTCAGGAACATTTTTCTTTTTCAAAAAGAACAAAATTTTCATTTTTATTAGACTATAAATTTCGATAAATTTCATTATAGTGTGTGTTTCGAAGCCTCCTACATGTAGTAGGCGAAGGAGCAGAAGGGAAAAAAAAATTAGAAAACCTATAGAGAATGTGATCGAGAAACGCAATACGTGCAGCAATAGTTAATATAGTTCACAACATGCAACACATTAACAAAAGAAACTCAAGCAGGGTCAGTTCTGCAGCTGATAATTTAGTATGCGTAGTAGGCCATCGTTTCCACACACCGGTTCTTTTTTTTTTCCCTATCAATGTGGCCTGCACACCAAGGCAAATGAACCCCTTGATGCAAGAACCAGACACAGGCCCATTGAAATTAAATGGAACGCGTCTGGTTCTTGCCGCAAGGCGTTCGAATATGTTAAATAGTCTTTTTTACACTATTATTGCAAAAATAAAAAAAATTGTACTGCTTTCGTCTATTTTTAGAAGAGTCTCTTCGTCTAATTTTTTAATTAGTGTCTTAGTCAATTTTTTAATGAATGTTTTAGTCTATTTGCAGTAGCGTTTTTATTAGTGTTTTACTCTATTTTTAGTAGCACTTTTATTAGTGTTTTACTCTATTTTTAGTAGCGCTTTTATTAGTGTTTTAGTCCACTTTTTGAATGATCCCCAAGTTTTCGAACGTTCAAATGAACGAAATATTTTATATTAAAGATATTTTCATAAATCACTAATCATAAACAAATTTAAAAACTAAAATTGTACGTTTACAAACTCAGTAATTAATTTTTTGGATAGTGATGCAAAATAATTACAAAAAAAAATAATTTTTAGAAGAAATCAGGGACCGTCACGGAAATCAAATTTCGATTTCGTTTTACGATATTCCAAAACAAAACGAAATTATTAATGTATTTTGATTTTGATTCTGTAACGAAACAAAATTTACTTCCTATTTTGATTCTGATACTGTAACGAAACAAAATTTACTGTCTATTTTGATTCCGATACTGTAACGAAACAACATTCACTTCCTATTTTGATTCTGATACTGTAACGAAACAAAATTTAGCGTCAATCACACTTCTACATGCGCAGTATTACTTTATCAAAATTAAAACAAGAAAGAATTTCGATTTTGATATTAGAACCAAAACGAAATAGAGTGGAATTTTTATTTTGATATTGGAACCAAAACAAAACACAGTTGAATTTTGGTTTTTGATATTGGAACCAAAACGAAATAGAGTGGAATTTTGATTTTGATATTGGAATCAGAACTAAATAGAGTGGAATTTTGCATATCCGAATCAAAACAAAAGCATTTTTTAATTTTGTTTTGATTCCGTGACGGTCCCTGGAAGAAATAAACAAATTTCGTTCATTTAATAACGTTCAGAACTTTAGGATCTTCACTTTTTGTAGTGTTTTGCTTCCTCGATCAAGAAGCTTTTCTTTTGGGTTTTGCTTCCTCGGTGAGGATGTTTTTTTTATTAGTGTTGTAATCTATTTTTAGTAGCCTTTTTATTAGTGTTTTAGTCCACTTTTTGTAGTGTTTTGCTTCCTCGATCAAGAAGCTTTTCTTTAGGGTTTTGCTCCCTCGGTCAGGACGCATTTTATTAATGTTTTAATTTATTTTTAGTAGCCTTCTCATTAGCATTTTGCTTCCTCGATCAGGAAGCTTGTTATTAGTGCGTTTTTCTTTCTGGACCAGGAAGCATTTAATTAGCCGTTTTAGTCAATTTTAAATCATCTTTTTACTATAGTCTTTTATTTTGTCTATTTTTAGTAACGTTTTTATTAGCGTTTTATTTAAAAAAAAAATGTACAGACACTTTAAGCAGACAAACACAGAGACAATTTATAAGCATATACATATAAAGAGCGAACTATTTAACATAGATTGGTGATTGGTATTGGTCTGTGTTCGAGCCGCAAGTCACTCGACAAGAGAGTATGCCAGAGTACTACTACTCCTCACGTTCTATAGTAAATCGGCTATAGTATTATGAGTCAGTCACACCCACAAGCTGGTTGTGGGTTCAAGACCCTCGTTGTACGCTCACATTCACTGAGCTCCTCACGCGAGGTCACACAAGCAGAAATTGCCTGCTTGAGAAACTATTGCCCTTGCTTCAAGACACATAGCCGGCAAAGATTGTCCGACTATATCTAAATAAGAAAAGCGATAGCACTTCATTCGCAGACTATATACGCTTCTTCTCTGTTCTTTTTCTTTTTCTCTCTTTCTAATCGTTCTCCTCGAGATGAGCCAAAAAAAAAAATGTCTCTCAAAAAAAAGAAACAATTTTTCAACCATTTCCAAAAGATATTCCTCTTTATTATTGCGAGCGACACTATTTGCCACTATTTTACTTTAAGCTTTTTTTCGCCTGGCTAGTTTCTCGAAGCCATAAAAAAAAGGGAAGAAGGTTTTACTATCATGAATGAAGCATATTCTTTATTATTGTTATTATTTTCGACTTTATTGGGAAGGTCAGAGAAAAAAGTTGGCGAGTTATTTTTTGACTACTTTCGCGCTTCACCTTGATGGTCTCGTGCTCTCTCAAGGTTTCCATTCTGCTTTTTAAAGATTAAGTTGAAGGTTATAGAAATTGAGACAGAGAGAGAGAAAAATCGTAACTTTTTTTTTTTTGCTTGAATATAATAATTAAAAAATGTTTGACACTGATTTCTAATTTTTTGTTTTGTTTGAATTTTTCTAGTTGCGTGAATGTTGGATACAGAGAGTAGAGGCACTGGGCTAGATCAGGGACCGACGAGGGACCCCTGGCTCACGATGGATTATTATTTAGGAAGCGATAGTTTATCACTACAGGAGATGCTCGACGTTGACATTAAATCAGAAATCGAGGGAGTTATTGGCGGTCACACGGAACTTGGTTTTAGTTTCACGGATTTGTCACCCTTAGAATTGGATGACGATCCCGTTGGATGTCACGGCGAGCTCAATGGATGGTTCGGCGGTCACACATGTTTATTAAACGGAAACAGCAATAGTTCCAATAGGTAAGAAAATTTACGTTCAATTTTCAAATTCATTGCATTTATTTACTATTATTGAAACAATTTTATTACTTTTATTTCTATTTTCTTAATTTTGTTCATTTTATTCAATTTCTCTGTATTTAATATTGGTTTTCATGTTCTTTATGCGAACAGGGTTGCCACAGGTCAGGAAATTCATGGAAATGTCCAGGAATATTTGTCAAAAATGACTAGAAAAAATTTCTATACAATTTCTAGAGAATTACTATGAAAAGTCTGCTTTTCGACGTCGAAAAATATCTTTGGAAAACTTAAATTTACTTTCAATTCATTTTCACTTCAGAAATTCAATAATTATGAAAATAATATAAAATTCATCGAGAGAATTTAATTTTTTTTCCAAAATTTGGACAATTTTAATTAAATTTCTCAAAATGATTCAATTATATATAAAAAAAATATATTTTCAATTAGATTTTAACATTATTTTCAAAAAAAAATTTAATTATATTCTTAAATTTTCAACTATTGTCAAAAATAATAAAATTCTCTGCACGAAATAAATTATTTTCAATTCAATTAGAATTTAATTTCTTGATAGAATTGAATTATTTTTTATGAATAAAAAAATTCTTTTCTGAAGATTAAAATTTTTTCAACAATTTTAATAAAATTCTTGAGTAATGTTCAATTTTTTTCAAAAACTTTTATAAAATTCTTCAAAAATTTCAATTATTTTTCTCAAAATGATTGAATTATATAAAAAAAATATTTCTAATTAGATTTTAACATTATTTTCAAAAAAAATTTAATTATATTCTTAAATTTTCAACTATTGTCAAAAATAATAAAATTCTCTGCACGAGTTAAATGATTTTCAATTCAATTAAAATTTAATTTCTTGATAGAATTGAATTATTTTTAATGAATAAAAAAATTCTTTTCTAAAGATGAAAATTTTGTCAACAATTTTAATAAAATTCTTGAGTAAAGTTCAATTTTTTTCAAAAACTTTTATAAAATTCTTCGAAAATTTCAATTATTTTCCAAAATAATAACTTTCACTCCAAGAATTAAATTAATTTTAAATTTTGAATTTAATTTTTTAGTAGAATTCAATTATTTTTTATGAATAATAAAATGTTTATTTAGGAAATTAAATTTCCTAGAAACAATTCAATTATTTTTATAAATCATAAAATTCTTTGCAAAAATTCAGTTATTTTTATAAATAATAGAATTCTTGGCAGAAATTGAATTATTTTCAATATAATTGTTTACAAAATTCAATTATTTTCACAAATTTTTGTAATTTTAATAATTTTCTGGATTTTGATAAAGGCGGTTATTTGAATCCAAAAAAAAATTGAATTTATAAAGAATTTAAGTTATAAATTGAATTAAAAACAATTGAACTTTTAAAAATAATTTTAAATAAATTAAATTTTTCTTTTTTTCATAATTGAATTCTTATAGAGCTTTATCAGATTTGTTAAAAATAATTTATTTAGAAAAAAATTTGCGTTCAAAATTTTCAAAAACAATTTAATTTTGGAGGAGTTACACTTTCGAAAAATTTTTAATGAAGTTTCTTAATGATAACTGAATTTCTGCCAGTGGTTTAAAACTTAAAGTTTTAAATATTAAAATCCAAACCCTTAAAATTTTAAATTTAAATGTTTGCTTCTTTAAATATATTTTTCAAATAGATTTCTTTAAAATTGGAATTCTTTTTTTGTTTAATAACATTTAGAGAAGAACTAATTAAAATTTTTGTGGCAATCCTGTGAAATAAATTTTCCCCGCGAGGAAATTTTCCCCCAACAAATGATTTGAATAAATAATAAAAGAAAATTTTCGTTTCATTTTCAGTAATTTTAATCTCGATCTCAGTGGTGGTGATGCGACAACAATAATGGTAAATCCAAATTCCGTAATGCCACACATGGCAGTGCGAAGTCCATCACCGCGAAGGCATTTTGCCTTTTCGCCATCGTCGCAGGAAATAAAAGAAGAAAAAGTCGACGTCGACGATGATGATAATGAATTATTAGAATTTGAAAATGATCCCGATTATGAGAATGACAATGACAATGATCAGGAGAATGATAATGATGATAATGACACTGAAACGGAACAATATGTCGATGACATTACAGAGACGGAGGACGATTATGATGACGATGATGATGAGGATGTTAAAACAACAATAACAACAACACCAACAACAACGCCAACGATAAAATCAAAATCCCTAATGTTGCCAACAACGACAATAAAAACAATGTCGCCACAAATTTCAAAATCACACACAATGCCAAAAATGAATGTTGGCAGTATAAGAGTTCAAAATTATAAGGTCATACAAAATCAAAGTCAACAACAATCGCACGTGAGAAAGCAAATTTACAATAACAACGTTCATGTCAATTCAAATTCAACTGCCGTCCAAACCAAAAGGGATAAGGACTTTGATCTTTCTGATTATGACGATAAACCATATCCGAAACCAGCGTATTCATATTCGTGTTTAATAGCAATGGCCTTAAAAAATAGTCAAACGGGATCACTTCCTGTTTCGGAAATTTACAACTTCATGTGGTGAGTATTCTTTTAATAACTTACATGTTTTATTCGAAATCAATATATAGAATTATTAAGACTTGACCCTTTTTCGATTATTTTTACAAAAATGCAAATGTTACCGACTTTCTCGAATTTTCTTCTTTTTTTGCAACAATTTACAATTTTTATTAACTACAAAATATTTAAAAAATTAAATTTCCCTTAATTCTTTTCTGTTTTACCTTAAAAACTTTAAATACACAGAAAAAAGTTATACTTGCATTTTTTAGAACTAATTGAATTTTTCAATTTAAATAATAGATGTAGCGAAGAATTTTAGTTCAAAATTCTGAAAAATAATTGAAAATTGAAAGAATGGTAGTAGAAAAAATTAAAGTTCAGAAATAAATAAATTTCAAAAAGTTCAGAAATTTTCGGAAATAATTTAATTTTTTTTAATTCAAATAATTGATATAGTGCAGATTTTTAATTGAAAATTCAAAAAAATAATTGAACATTGAAAGAGTAGTAGTAGAAATTTTCAAAAATAACTAAAATTCAAAAAGTTAAGGAATTTTTGGAAATAATTGAATTTTTCATTCAAATAATTGATTTAGAGCAGAATTTTAATTGACAATTTCCTTTCAAAATTCTAAGGTAAAAGAAAATATAATTTTTTCTTGAAAATTCTAGGAAATAAATGAAAATTGGAAACAAATTTTCGGAAATACTTAAGTTACAAAAAGTTTAGCAATTTTGAAAAATAATTGAATTCATTTATTTTAATAATTCATTTAGTGAAGAATTTTAATTGAAAATTCAGAAAATAATTGAATATTGGAAAAGTTATGTAAACAAATGGTTTCGAATTGGAAATTTTAAAAGTAGTTTTTATTTTTGAATTAATATTTAAAACTGCGAAAATGTTCCATAGTTAATTTTCAGAAATAATTGAATTTTTTAATTTAAATATTTGATTACCGATGAATTTTTAAATAAAAATTGTAGAAAAGTTTATGAAAGATAATTAAAAATAATTTAATTTTACAAGAGTTACAGTAGAAATTTTTAGACATATGTAATCAAATTTATTTAGAAAAAATCTTTAGTTAAAAATCCAAAAAAAAATAATGGAAATTTAGAAAAAGTTGCAGTGACAAGTTTTATAATTAAATTAAATAAAACTTTGCAAAATTATTCTTTCAGAAATCAAAAATTCCAAAAACTTTGAAAAATATTCATTGTAATTATTGATTTTTAAACATAATTCAATTATCAAAAATAATTAATTGAAAATTTTGTCGAACAATTAAAAATTTCGTCTAGTTTTATTAAAATTAATTTTATATTTTAAAGAATTTTATTATAATTTTAAATTCAATACGTTTAAAAAATTTACTTGTATATATTTTAAAAGGATTCCAAAAGCAAATTTTCAAAATAAATCCTGTTTTTATTGAATTTTAACTGAAAATTTTCAAAAATCGTATTTTTGACGAATTCTATAACGAAAATATTACGAATAATTGATTTTTAGAAAAAAATTGAATTTCTAAATTGAATTGAAAATTTAAAACTGAATTTTGCATTAAATTGAATTTTTTATCGGCATAGAATGTGAACTCTTTTTTTAACTTTAGATTTATTCATTTATTTTAATTAAATACAATTTAAAATTTTTGCCAGGACCAAAAATTTAAAAAAAACGACCATTTCAACTTCAAAATTTTAAATATTATTTAAAACATTTTTTTCCCGCGCCAAAGTCGATAAAGTGCAAAAAATTTCGCATAGAATGAAAAAAAGAAAAAAAAACATGTTTACATTTATACAGATAATATAATTAATCTCAAAAAAAATAAAATCGAATTCGAATAAAGTAGAGGGGAATTAATGCGAAAAAAAATTTCATTAAGTAAATTAAAGGATTTGGCGCTTTTTTTTTGACTATTCAAATGGGTATAGGGTAAAAGTGCGATGAAGCCCTCGTATATACGCTTAAAAGGAGCATGGAGGGAAAGTATTGTCCTTCCATCTTTATTTCCAAGTTGTGAAGGGGGGAGCTGCCATTTTGTATAGGGCCCTTGGAGCACCAGGTGCATGCAGGGGTACAGTCCCCCTAGAAATTCGAGACCCCTCTCTTTGTTTATTCCACGGACCAGACTTTGTACAGTGTTACCAAAAATGTTAAACCAATTCCGATTATTTATTCATAATTTAACGACTTTTTACTCTCTTTTTAGTCAATTTCATCAGCTGTCGAGAGTTATCGAATTTTTCGAAAATAAAAAATTTCCATTTTTAAGATTTGAATATAAATTCCAAGTATTTTGAGTGAGAACATTCAAGAATTTAGGAAAAATGTTTCATTTAAATTTATTTATTTGTACTTCTTTCTATTTGTAAGAAATTCAAGGGAAAAAATATTCGAAATAATTTCTAAGAAATCGAAAAAATGCTGAATTGACAATTTTTATTTAATTTAATTTTCGCTTAAAACTTCATTGAGAATTTAGAAATTCGATTAAAAATATACTTCTTTTATTTTGTAATAAATAAAAAAAACTCGACATTTATTTCCAAATAAATTCTGAGAATTCGGAAAATTTGCAAAATTCTTACTTAAAAAATGTAATTAAAAACTGCAAAAGGTAATTCAAAAATAAAAAATATAATTAAAATTATACTTTTATCAATTTGCAAGAAATAAGAAAAATCTAAAGTAAATTTCACATAAATTCTAAGAATTCGGAAAAAATTCAAAAATGTCAGAAATTTTTACTTAAATTTAATTAAATATTAAAAAATCCAATTGAAATTATTCTTTTAAAAAAAATGCAAAATTTCTATTTAAATGTAATTGAAACCTAAAAAAAATTAATTAAAATTGTTCTTTTTTAAAAATTGTAAGAAATAAAAATAATTCAAAATTAATTTGAAAATAAATTGTAAAAGTTCGAAAAATACACAAACTTTCCAAAATTTGTATTTAAATTTAACTGAAAATTAAAAATTCAATTGTAATTATTCTTTTTCAATTTGTTGAAGATAAAACAAAATTCAAAATTAATTTCCAAATGAATTCCAAAAAAATTCGGAAAAAATTGCAAAATTTAAACAATTCTTAATTGAAATTTATTTTCGTCTCTTTTAGTTTTCAAGAATTCGAGAAAAAAACTCAAAGTTATGAAATATTAATCCAAATAGATAAAATTATACCCAATTAGAAATTTACTTATTTAATTATTTTGTAGCTTATTTATTTATTTACTTATAAAAAATTCTTTTATTTTTCCAGCGAGCACTTCCCGTACTTCAAGACAGCGCCAAACGGATGGAAGAATTCGGTGAGGCATAATTTATCATTAAACAAGTGTTTTGAAAAAATTGAAAAACCAGCGGGCAATGGAAACCAAAGGAAGGGCTGTTTATGGGCAATAAATCCCGATAAAGTGGCAAAAATGGATGAGGAAGTGCAAAAATGGAGTCGAAAGGATCCATTGGCAATTAAAAAGGCAATGATTTATCCCGATCATTTGGAATTACTTGAACGTGGTGAAATGAAGTACGCGAGTAATGGCGATTTATCGGCGGAAGAATCGGAAAGTTCTGGCGATGAAACTGCCGAGGAGAGTCCATCATACGATGAACCAGTTCATAATCATGTCGCTGCCAATTCCGTCACTGACAGCTATGACGAGAGCAGTCAGGATATCGATATCACTGAACATCTCTACGATGAAATTGATATTGAAGATAATAAAGAAGCCCTTCACATGCAATTGAATATCACAAAACAAGAGTCATTTGATTATGAATTAAGTCCAAGTGCAAAACGACAAAAAACAATCACGGGAACATTGCAGGGAAATTACGTTTATCAACCAGTGTCATCATCGCGAAGAAAAACGCCTTTATTGTTACGACCTGGTGCCACCACAGGTTCTTTTCTTAAACTCGAATAAGTCCTTAGGTATCGCGTTTTTATTTTATTATTTTTTTTTACATAAATATAAAATAATAACAAAAGTCTCTGAAACCATAAAAAAGAAAACTCCTTTGCCTTTTTCGAACATTAAAAGGCAGTTTCAGATATTTTTTTTTTTTTTTTTGTTTCTTTGGCCTAAATTATGAAATTTTCGAATTCCAAAAACAATTTTCGAATATTTCTCGAATATTTAAAAAGTATTTTCTACATTTTCGAAATGTACAGTTAAAAATACAATATTATTGAATTTCAAAAATCGAAATATCTTGTCAAAAATTTTTACTCGAAAAAGTAATTTTTTTCGAGAAAATAAATTAAAAAGCGACATTTTTTCATAAGTCAATTTTTTCGTTTTAAGAATTTATATATTTAAAAAGAATTAATAAAATTCGGTGATTGTGAGTAAACGAAAAATATTTTGTAAAAAAGTAAATATTATTTTAATTAAATAATTTTTGTAAAAAAAAAGAAACGAAATATGTGATTCAAACATTTTTTTCTATTGTCAATAATTATTATTAATTATTATTTCAATTAATCGATAATTTAAAAAAAAGGCGCATGATTTTTAATACCATTTTTTTACGACTTAGAATTGAATTCATTTTTCACATCGCAAAGTGAGAAAACGATTAGAAAAAAAAATAAGAAAAGAGAGAGAGAGAGAAATGGTAGTTCGATATGTGATAAAACAAAAAACAAAAAAAAAAACCGATACACCTAAAATAGATAGACTATTTTTTACCATGAAAAACTACATTATTTTTTAGTTCAAAAACAAAAAAACGTAATTTTTTTTAAATTTTAAAGCAATCGCTCTCAAATTATTATTGCCCCCGGAATTACCGGAAGTTATATAAAACTGAGAAAATTACGAAAGTGAAAGAAAAAATAATGCTAGAGATAAAAAAGAAAATCTTTTTTTTTTAGTGAGATTCCTGAGAGTTTTGTATCTTTTGGAAAAAATATATATATAAGTATATAAATACAAAAAGAAAAAAAAACAAAAAAAAAACTGTATGTGTGAATTTTCGTTGAACAACGACTTTCTTTAAAAAAAAAAAAAAAACTATATAATTTCGCGAAATGTATAGTCGCAATTTAATAATGTAAAGAATTAGATGATTCTCCTAATTTTTTTACAGAATTTATAATAATTACCTTTGTAAATGGTATTTCTGTATTTGTACTGAGAAATTCTCGAGCGAACCGAGATGATCTTTATATATATATATATTATATATATAATATTAAACAAAACAAAACCTAATTTAAATAAGTATTTGGTCATTTTTGATGGCCAGACTGATAATTATACTTTTTTACACGCTGCTGGACTAAGTAATTAAATGTAAATGTCTCTAACAATTTGTATGCCTGACCGAATAATAAATAAAAATAGGAAAAACTTAGATCCACATTAAAAAAAAAACAAACCAAGTACAAAAGGATACAAATATAGAGGAATCTGAATTGTAAAATTTTGTAGTATAATCAAGAAACAAAAAAAAATTGTGCTTCTAGTTTATATAATAATTAGTAGTTCGAAAAAACATTTTTAGGCCAGTGAAATTTTTTGATAAAAAAAAGAAAAGAAGAAAGAAATCTTTTTGTAAAGAAAAGAAGATAATCTTTTTGTAAATGAAAGAAGATAATCTTTTTTTTTCCAAAGAAAAGAAGATCATCTTCTCTTTAGAGAAAAACAGAAGATAATCTTTTTTTTCAAAGAAAAGAAGATAGAAATCTTTTTTTTAAAGACAAAAAAAAGTCCTTCCGCCTACGAAACTACTTAACTTTTTTATTAATCGTATACTAGTGTGAATTACCTCGACTATTTAACCGCATTACGAGTTATGACTGTCAGGATATAAGAATGTGCGTATCTGTCAAATTAAAAAATTGACAGACTATTTTTTTTTTCATTTTTTTCAGTCCAAACGCAGTATTGGAAGTTCTTGTCAGAATATGATTATTAAAAAAAAAGAGTGCTGCTACGTATTAGTAAATTAGGGAACTGTATAATTGTATATAAAAAAAGGCCCATAATTTCTTCAATTTTTAGAATTCGTATTACAGGCCAATTAATTTTTTCCGACTTAATAGTCCTAAAAACATTTGTCCCAAAAAAACAAAACAAGAAACAAAAAGTATTTTTAGTTTCTTTCATTGTTTATATTTTGCATTTCGTCGCATTTTTGTGTTTTTTTCCATTATTCAAAAATCAGATTTTTCTCTCAGGTAGAAGAAAAAAAAAACCTTACAAAAAAAAATGAAGTCACGTTTGTAGGATCAGAAAAAATGGGACCAATGTCATATTAATAAGATTTTTAAGTTCGATAAGTTTATTTCCGTTTTTCATTTTAAGCTAGATCTGAGCTTTAGTCAATAAGTTTTTTTGTATAGGCAGTCTTGTAAATATGTTTCTTTTCGTTTTTAGAATAAAAAATACCGATAGCTTTTAATTTATGCCTCTTTCAATAAATGCGTAAAAAAAAGAAAGAAATTTTCCACAGTTCTTGTGTTACAAATGTTCGATATAAAAACATGTATTTAAAAAAAAAATGTTCTTTCGAGAACAATCGAGATAAAGAATGCAATTTTTCATGAATAGTTTTCTTAATTTTGTTTTTTTTTGTAATTTTTTGTAATAAACTGGAATAAAAGGACAAAAATTACGAGGTTTACGAGTTATTATAAAAAAAAAGTAAATATGCGCAATGTATTAGAAATGATACCAGTAATAATACCGAAATAAAATATAAAAAGTAGAATAGTTTTTGTACACATTTCTATACTTATACATATTACTTTAGAACAAGTAACAAATTTCAATTATTACACTACATGTGCAATGAAATTCAACAATAAAAATGTCAGTAAGTGTAAAATTTAGTTGTTTTTGTCTTCATCATTATTAAAAAAAAAAAAAAATGCTTTTTGTATAAAATTTTTCCTTTTTTTTCTATTTATAATATAAAGATATTTTTATATTTTTCATAAAAGTTCGTAATCTTGAAATACATATTATAAACTCTTTTGTATTTAAATTTTATTGTATATTCACGATTTATAATAAATTAATTGAAATTTCAACTATCAAAGTATTGGAGCAAATCATTTTAATTTTAAGGTTATGTTTGTGTCTGTCTCGTCAGTTTTAAATTGATAAGCAATTTTCTTAAGTTTTTAACAGTAAAATTGTGTAAAATCAATATTTAATCAAGATTCAAATAATAATATTGAGAATTAATCCGCTTTGTCAAGCTTCGTTATCATCAAAAATTAAAAAACCCTAAAATTTTTGCCTTATTCTGGATGCGTCACAAATATTTTAATTTGAAACAAAATTTTTGGCAAAAAATTGCAAAATACATTTATTTATTTATGTTTACAACAATACAATAACTAACCTTTTTTGGTTGAATCGAATTATAGATGGCCACACTTGTTAACTTCCGCAGACGAAAGAGTCGAGTACTTCCAAAATCTACCTAGTCAGGCCATTGCGCATGCGTCAAAAGAATTATGCTCATTGGCTAATTTAAATAAACCCGCTCTTAAGAAACCAATAGAAGACACGAAATTTTTCTCACCGGAAGTTACCTAGTGCACTATCTACAATTATCGTCAGATTAAACTGGAAACTTGAAAAAATGTCTTCTTTCTAACCTCTAAATTAGTATATTCCATTTTCGCATTTTTCCCCAAATTTTCCAATTATTTTTTTTTTTAACTGAAATTAGTCTTAAAATTTTATGCGTTTATCGCACGTCCACCTTTCGAAAGTATTATCCTTATCTAGATATGATAAGAAAGTGTCAAATTTACTGATAATGCCAAAGAGGCATTTACAAAATACTCCTGTTGTTAAGAAGTTAAAATCAAATCACAATTTACAAGTAAATGAACGTAATAATAAAATGGTTAATACTTTAGAAATCGATTCATCAAACGGCAATAATTGTGCAAGAGACGTTAAAGTCGAATATCTCAATACTCCGGTTAAATCGGAAAATGATAAGAAATTGTACAGGTTAGTATTTCTCCTTTCCCTCCTTTCTCGCAAACATTTCGATCGTTTCAATCTTTTTCAAGTCAGTGATAATTTCGGGGTCTAACCATTTTTTCCACTTTTAATTTTTTTTCCGTTTTTTTTAATTGCTTTTTTCCTACCTTATTCAGAGTAATTCGATTGGAAAATGGATTAACGGCTTTACTCATTGCTGATACACATTCATCAACAGAATTGAAAAATGGTAACAGTGAGAGTGGTAAGAATTTTTGCAAGAATCACGTGTCATTTTTTTTGATAATAAAATAGTAGAATAAATAAATTGAAGACTAATTTTTTCCTACAGGTGCGGAAAAATTATCATCAGAAAGTGATGATTCAGAGGAAAGTGAGAATGAAGACGATAATGAAGTAAGTGATGAAAATGACGAAAGTGACGAGGATGAAAGTGATGAAGTGTCTGATGACAATGAATGCGACGATGATATCGAATTTTCAAACTCTGCTAAACGTTCCACTAAAGAAGAGAAAAAGGTTTTTCTAATTTTTCACGATTTCATTAAAATATAAATTAAATTAAATTAAATTAAATTAAATATTCCTAACATTTAATTTGACATTTCGTGTTAAAAATTAAATTTTTTAGGCTGCATGTGCATTATGCGTTGGAGTTGGAAGTTTTAGTGATCCTCCCGAAATTCCCGGATTGGCACATTTTCTAGAGCACATGGTTTTTATGGGTTCAAAAAAATATCCCGAGGTATTTTTAAATTCTCAATAATTAGAAAATTTTTATTTTATTTTATTTTTCTAATTAATTCTTTATTGTTTTGAAATAACAGGGTGTCTACTATTTTCATTCAACAAAATTCCCAGTTATGGTCTAATTTTTTCCCGTTTTTCTTTTCTCATAAAATTTAAATTTAAATTTGATTTCGAACATAAATAAATAATAATTTTTTCAATTTTTTAAAAATAATCTTGTCTTTTTATAATTATAATTGGAAATTTTCTTTTTCAAGTTTTATTACAATTCTATTGATAATAATTGAATTTCTGCAAAGAATTTTACTATTTACAAAAATAATTGAAATCCTTCCAAAGAATTATATTATTTATGAAAATAATTTTATTCCTGTGAAGAATTTTATTACAATTTAAAAAAAGCAGTGATAATTAATTATTTACTTAATAAGTAATAAACATTAAATTTGCTTAAGAAATGATAAAAATCATTTATTTGAACATTCAGAAATTTGAAATTATAAAAATTTTAAGAGAAGTTCAATAATTATAACTATTGAATAATAATAGAATAAAATAATTTTTAAAAGCAAAAAATTGATTTAAAACTTTAAAAAGGAATTTTATATTTTAAAAATAAAATTATAATTACGGTCACTAACTTCCCTTGATTATTTTCGAAAAATTTAAATTAAAATTCTTTCAAAGAATTTAATTATTAAAAAAAAATGTAAAGAGATTTTAATTATTTCAAAAATTTTCAATTATTTGTTTAGAAAAATTAAATTATCTTGAAACAATGGAATTGAAAAATTTCAACAATTTTATTTTTCAGAATTAAAAAAAAAAATTTGCGAGAATTCAATTTTAATAAAAAATTTGAAGTGCATATCGTTTTTTTTAAATTAACTAATAAAATTTTTAATTATTAATCTTTGCACTAAGAAACATGAATTCATTAAAATGTGACTATAAAATCCAATTATTAATTAATTATTAAATTAAAATACTTTGAAAATTTTATTTGTTAAAAAGTTTCTAAAGAAATTCTTTAACAAATTCAATTACATATTTTCAGTCGAATTTCACAATATTTCTATTAACTCCATAATTTTTTAAAATTTATTTACATAATCTGTTACTGTTACTATCAAATTAATTATTTTTAACTAATTGAAAGTTAGAAAAGAGTATAAATATCTATAAAAATTGAAATAAAAAGTAATTTTTTTAAAAACAATTTAAAATAATAAAACTTTTTTTAATTTTGGTGACAAAATTCCTGGTTTTGTATAAAAATCCCGGTTATTTCTCGGATTTCCCGGTTAGTAGACACCCTTTTTGGACATTAATTATTGTAATTATTATTATATTTAATTATAAAAAAGTAGTTTTTTTGTTATATATTTTTTTTTTTATTTTTATTATCCACTTTTTTCAAAGTTCTTTATTTTCAGGAAAATGATTTTGATTCGTTTATAAAAAAACGTGGGGGCTCCGATAATGCGTCGACGGAATGTGAACAAACAACGTTTCACTTTGAGATACAAGAAAAGCATTTACCGCAGGCTCTCGATCGTTTCGCACAATTTTTTATTAGTCCACTCATGAGACGAGATGCAATTACTCGCGAACGTGAAGTCGTTGAAAGTGGTTAGTATTTTTTTTCAGTTTCACAGTTTAAATAATACTTTTTTTTATTTTCTTTTCAAATTTAATTTCTATTTTCATTTTCTTTTTAAATTCAATTCTATTTTCTTTTTAAATTTAATTCTACTTTCTTTTCAAATTTAACTTCTATTTTCTTTTTAAATTTAATTTCCATTTTCTTTTTAGTTTAATTTCTGTCATTTTCTTTCTGAACATTAATTTCCATTTTCATCTTTGGGAAAATTAAGTCTACCCAAAATTAAATTTTTCATTAAAACCAAATTTCAACAATAATATTGTCACAGAATTTCAAATGGCGTTACCATCGGATTTATATCGAAAGGAGCAATTATTTTGCAGTTTCGCAAAACCGAATCATCCGGCGACAAAATTCGCGTGGGGAAATCTAACGACCCTACGAGACTCAATAGAAGATGATAAATTGTATCAGGAACTTCATAAATTCCGCGAGAGACACTATAGTGCACATAGAATGACATTAGCGGTTCAAGTGAGTTGCAAATATTTTTGTTTTACAATTTCTCTAAGACTTGATTGAGAATAAAGTTTGGAATTTTTTTTTAATTTCCACAGGCTCGACTTTCGTTAGATGAACTCGAACAATTGGTGAAAAATTGCTTTTCAGATGTGCCAAGCAATGGTTTGCCCTCCGATGATTTCAGTAAATTTAAAGGAGCCCATTCATTCGATACGGAAGATTTTCGAAATATGTATAAAATGAAACCGGTCAAAGACATTTGTCAGGTAATTTTTTCTATTTTTTCTGTTAAAATTCGATTCTTTCATTTTTTTGACAAATAAAGCGTTTGGTTATTAATTATTCAAATTAGAATTAGTTTTATCGATTTAAATGAATTTTTCAGTTAATATTTGTCTACTTTCCTTCTTAAATTTAATTTTTTTTGTCTTTCTCTGGCAAATTTAGTTGTTTAATTAGGTACTAATTATTGAATTTAGAATTAATTTTTTCGACTTAAATTAATTTTGTAATTAATGTCTATTTTCCTCCTTGAATTAAGTACTTTGTCTTTCCTTGACAAATTAATTTTTTAATGACTAATTATTGAATGTAGAATTCATTTTATACGTTTAAATTAATTTGTCAGGTAATTTTTGTCGATCTTCCTTCTTGAATTTAATTTCTTGCATTTCTTTGGCGAAGTTAATTGTTTAATTTCTAATTTTTAATTTTAGGATTAATTTAATAGAATTAAATTAATTCGTCTAGTAATTCGGTTATTTTCTTTTTAAAATTTATTTTTCGATTTTTTTTAACGAATTTTATGAATTTAAAATCAATTAGCTTAATTTGAATTAATTTTCCAGGTAATTTTAGTCTATTTTCTTTTATTTAAATTAAGTTTCTGATTTTTTTGCACAAATTTAATTTCTAAATTATTAATTAACAAATGTAGAATTTTTCTGATTATTTTAAATTAATTTCTTAGACAATTTTTTTTATTTCTCATTTAAAATTTATATTCTTTTTTTTACGAATTTTTTGAATTTATAATTAATTATGTAGTTTAATTTTAATTATATTATCAGGTTATTTTTGTTTATTTTCCTTCTTAAATCTAATTTTTTGTATTTTTTGTATATTTTGTATATTTGTATTTTTTTGTGTTTTGTATTTTTGTATTTATTTAAATTCGCAAAGAAAAAAAGAATATAAATAATTTTTTAAAATATATTTTATTGTTTAACTACCAATCAATGAATTTATAATTAATTTGAGAAATTTGAATTAATTCGTCTGGTAATTTTGTTTTCAATTTATATTTTAAATATAATATTTTGATTTTTTTCAATTTAATTTTAATTTAATCGTTTAGTTATTAATTGTAATTTAGAGAATTTATTTGCTTCGTTTGAATATAAATTCGATTAATTTAAGTTGCAGTTAGATTTAATTCTAAATTTTGATTTTTAAAAAATAAAAGTATTTGATTTAAAAAAGTAAAAATAAAAATAGTAAAATAACTAATTTTTAGTTTTGCTCAATTTATTTGAACTGGAATTGAATTTATTTGTCTTCAGATCGAACTGACATGGTCAATGCCGCCTTTACATCATTTATACAAAAGCAAACCTCATCAATATGTCTCGTGGATCATCGGACATGAGGGAAAAGGATCTTTAATCAATTATCTGCGAAAGAAAATGTGGTGTTTGGATATTTTCACCGGGAATGCCGAAGGAGGTTTCGAACACAGTTCCATGTACGCTCTATTTAGTTTATGTCTAACCCTCACCGACGAGGGTCACAAGCATTTAAAAGAAGTTCTCGAAGCCGTGTTTTCCTACATCAACATGGTACGAAAAAATGGTCCCGATCAACGGATTTACAATGAGATTTCCCTCATTGAAAAAACCAATTTCAAGTACGTCTGTTTCAAAATTTTCAATCTATTTAAATCATTAAATTCATCAATATTACAATAAATTAAATTAATTTGAGGAAAAATCTAATTCTGAATTTTTTGCAAACATTTAGATTTATGGACGAGGAGGATCCAGTCGAATATGTCGAGAGTCTTTGCGAAAATATGCATTTCTACGCGCCCGAGGATTATATAAATGGCAATGATTTGTATTTCGAATATAATCCGAGTGGAATTCAAGATTGCTTGAATACATTGAGAGCCGATAATGTGAATATTATCATTTTCGATAAGAAATTCAACGAGGAGGAATTAATAAACACTGAACCTTGGTTTAATACAAAATACTCGAGAAATTCAATTCCCAATGAATGGACAGAGACTTGGAAAATAATTGAACCACTGCCTGAATTTCATTTGCCCGAGCCGAATATTTACATAACAACTGATTTCAAATTAATGACATTGCCAGAGAATGTGCCTAAATATCCAACTAAAATTCACAGCGATGAAATAATGGAAGTTTGGTACAGGCCTGATCCTAAATTTCGATTGCCCGAAGCCTTAATGTACTTTTATTTAATATCGCCGAGCTCAATTGCCACACCTGAGGGGTATTTACTATTCAAATTAATTATTGTTGTTTTTTTTACTAATTTTCTATTTATTTTTTCGTTTACTTTTCCATTTGTCTTTTTTAAAACTATTTTCCTATTTTATTTTTAGATGCGTAATGATGGACTTATTTATTGCGACACTAAAGCAACTATTGGTGGAAAAAACCTACGCAGCAACGGCCGCAGAACTGCATCATTCAATTTACACCAGTGATAAGGGAGTGGTTCTTAAAGTTGATGGATACAATCAAAAATTGCCGGTAAAAATTAATTTATTTCATCTCTAAGTTTAAATAATTTTTTTGTGCGGAATTATCAAACAAAAAAAAAATTTAGCTCAAAATAAAATGAATTAAACTTAGAGAATAATTTAATTTTTCCAATTTTCAGCTTCTATTGAACACAATAATTGAGTGTATGGCCGAAAGTCCGAATTTAATATCAAAGGATTTATTTGATATTATGAAACAGGAGCAACTAAAATCGTATTACAATAAATTCCTCAAGCCAAGTACACTCGTCAAGTATGAAACTGAATAAAGATAAATAATTTAAATAATTTAAATAAAATTATTTTTAACTAAAAAGTAAATTTAATTTTGATTAATTATTGATTGAAAATTAAAATTTTTTTTCTTATTCCACAGAGATATTCGAATGTGCATTCTTATTTTGCGACACTGCTCGTCGACTGATAAATACGCCGCAATTAGTAGTATCGATTATGATCAATTTCTAAATTTCATCAAACACTTTACGGATCATTTGTTTATTCAATGTCTGGTGCAAGGAAACGTGACAATGGAGGACGTTATCGAAAATGTGACGAATTGCAGGAAAATACTAAAATGTGGATCACTTCTGCCGAATACAATGCCACAATTTAGAGTAACGCAAATACCAATCGGAATTCAATGTTGTCGTGTAAAAAATTTCAACAATTCCGACGCGAATTCAGTTGTCACAAATTACTATCAATCGGACACGTCGAGTATTAAAGTCACTGTCATTATCGAATTAATAATGGTAAGTGAAGACTAATTTTCAGTTTTTTTTTGAAAAAATCAGTTCGAGCGATAATAAAAAAAACAAACAATTATTCCTAAAAAAAAATTGTTTGTTTCGCAGATGATAATGGAAGAGCCTCTATTCAATCAGCTACGAACATTGGAACAATTGGGCTACAATATCAATTGTCTGATAAGAGACACATTTGGTATTTTAGGCTACAGCATAACAGTCTATACACAAGCGACAAAATTCACCACCGAATATATTGACGAACGAATAGAGGAATTTATGAAATTATTCAATGATTTATTGGCAAAAATGAGCGACGACGAATTTAATAATGTCAAGGAAGCCCTAATAAAATTAAAACAAACCGTCGATATTGATTTAACGGAAGAAATTGTTAAAAATTGGGCTGAAATAACAACAGGTGAATATTTATTCGATCGTGTTGATCGCGAAGTCGAAACACTTGAAACAATAACATTGGACGAATTGAAAAAATGGATTGAAGCACATACAAAAAATGGCAGTAATTTCCGTAAATTAAGTATTCAAATACAAGGATCGTCGGAGAAAAAAATTACTAACACAATAAATGGCGAACACGATCAATCAACAAATATTACAACAACAACAACAACAACAACAACTACTGCTCCTACTCACAATCAGGAAATACCTTGTGAGTCATCATCAGAATTTCCCGAAAAAAATTATATCTTAAATTATTTAATTTGACAAATATTTCTTTTTGTCTCTCTCTCTCTCGTGCAAAGTTTATTTATATTTTTTGTGTCGAATACGATTTTAACGAATCAACTTTTTTTGAATTCTTTTTTTTTATCTATGTAAGTACTATTTTTTTTTCTTTTAGGAATTATTATTTGTTTATTTGATAGAAATTTGTTTTTCCCTTTTTTGTTGCAGGCGAACGAGGAAAAATGAAATTTCCTCTGCAGTATGTGACAAGTTCGAACGAGAATGCGGATGAATGTTGTATTTTAGATATTGAAGAATTTCAAAAGGAACTACAAGTTTTTCCAATTAAGAAAACGGCTTTATAGTGATATTTTTTTTGGAATTAATCGGGTAAATTTAAGGAAAAAAAAGACCATTTGTGCATTTGTCTCGATAGAAAGATGTAAAAATAAATTCATTTATATTGACAAAAAAAAACAGGAAAATGGCATTTTTTTTATTGTGAAAAAATGTAAAAAAAATCGATTAAATATATTTATTGGATGTTCATTTATTGTTAAATATTTACTATTTACTTATTTTTTAAATTTGATTAATATTTACTAATTTATTAATTATTAAAAACTAACAAATTTTACGTGCATTCAATTTATTATAATGCAAATTACAAAATTTTCTATTTAAAAATTTACATTTTTGGAAAAATTCATAATCAAAATTTGAAAAATTCAATTATTAAGTCAATATTTAATTATTATTGTTTATATTTACAAACATTTTAAAATAACTTTGCAAGAATTCAATTATTTAGTGAAGTCTTTGCAAACATTCAATTCTCTTAAAAATAATTCTAAAAGTGATTTAATTTCAAAAATTCAATTATTTCTAATATTGTAAAATTTATTTTAAAAATTCAATTATTTTCCAAAATTAAAAAAATTCTTCTAATGTATTAAATTATTTTCTTTAAAAATTAAAAAATGACACAATTTGTTTATAAAAATTTTACGAAAAACTTCATTTATTTTCCAAACATTAAATAAATTCTTCAAAAAATTCAATTATTTTTAAAAATAGTCAAATTCTTAACAATAATTAAATTATTTCTATAAATAATAAAATTTTTCACAGAAATTCAAGTACATTTGAAACAATTTGAATATTTCTCAACAAAAAATTATTTAATTATAATTTTCAACAAAAGCAATTATTTTAAAAACTTGAAAGAAATTGTTCATAAAACTCACATACTTTCAAAATTTTCAATTAAAATTATTAAAGAAAATAGTTTATTTAAAAAAAAATTCAAAGAAATTATTCTTAAAAAGAATTTAATCAGGATTTTAAAAATTGTTAATTCAATAATTTTCCAAAGTTTTAAGAAAATTTTTCACATATGAATTCAATTATATTGAAAAACATTTTAATAAACTTCAACAATAAAATATTTAATTATTTTTTTGTCATAAAATTCTTCGTAAGAACTTAATTATTCTCATTAATAATAAAATTCTTCAAAGGAATGCGCAATTATTTTTAAAAATATTAATTAAATTCAATTATTTTCAAAAATTCTTCGGAAAAACTGAATTATTTTTTTAAATAGTTAAATTCATCGTATTTTAATAAAATTTCTTAACAAAATACATTTATTTTTTAAAATATTTAAAAAAAGTTTTCGATTGAATGCAATAATTATTTTGAAATTAAAAAAAAATTTTTTTTCAAAACATTCAATTATTTTTAAAAATTATGTTAAAATTCTTTAAAACAATTTAATTTTTTATAAACAGTAAGTTTCTTTGCAAGAATTTTAATGATTTTTATGACATTAATTAGGTGTAAAATTGCAAAAAATTAAAAAGAACCAATAATAAAAAAATGTTGAGAAACAAAAAAGCAAACAACTGGTAGTTTAAACTGTGAACAAATTACCGGAACATAACAATTATTAATATAATAATAATAATAGATTTTCTATTTATTTATTATTTAATATTTATTTAATATTTATTTATCATTCAATATTTATTATTTAATATTCAATATTTGCTGAATATTTGTGACACAAATAAAAATCATTTTGAGTTTATGTTAGTGTTATTTTTACTTTAATTAAAAGTTTCTCTATAATTGTGTAAATCTAGAAATAGTTTTAATTTTTTATTTTAGATGTAACAAAGACTTAAACTTCATTTTTTTGTATTGAAAGTTATTCCTTTTTATGCATTTTAACTCCGAAAATTATAAACAGAACTCAAGATTTTTAATTCTTGATATCTTTCTTCGGAGCACGTGACATTTATTAAATACTCTATGTTATACATATATTAATGTAAAACCCTGTAAACCATTGAAAAATGGTTAAAAATTTCTAAAAACAAACCTAATTTGATAGAAGTGAAGCCTCATTCGGAAAAAATCGTCCTTTTTCGTAATGATTCGTAATTACGAATTTCGGTACCAGAGAACATTTTTTTTATAAACAATTTTTCTACTCCGAACAATAATTTAAACACATTTTGTATCAAATTAACTGTTTCTCGTCATATTTTCACACCTTTTTACTGCAAAATTGCAATTTTCTGCACGACTTTATCGAAAAAATACGATAGTCACGTGACTATATATAACAATCACGGTGTTTTGATTCGCGAGTCAATTTTCTTCACTATATAAATATGTTAGAATCCGCTATTATTATAATGCTACTATTTCAATACAATGGCACGAAACATGTTTTTCGTGCATTTGCCCACAAATATACCTGATTTTCTTGTAAAACTTATACCTATAATTATTTTGTGCAAAATTTACATACCGGAGTAGCACTTAATGTTGAGGTTATGGTCGCTCGCGGTGCGAATGAACTTGAAAGAACTCCTGACGCCAACTGCAGACGACTCCCTGAATTGTAGATCCTTATTTCGTTATACTGCAGACACTTTCGACATAAAACACTTTTTAAAACATAAATTAACACTAAATAAAGACATACATACCGGCGCATCAGCCGCCACCGCCGTCACATTGTTGAAACACTTCGCGTAGTTCACACTCTAAGCCGCAATGGCGCTGTCGCTGCGCAGAGTTCGGAAATACTTGCGCGCACTCACTTTCTCAGGGCTGGGTAGGTTCTAGTCGAAACATAAAAGGCGCCAAATTTAAATTCAATTCAAATCAAATTCAAATAATAACAAATAAATAGTAATAAAATATTAACAATTTATGTAGATTTATGTACATTATTTTTAACTAATTAATTTAATATAAATAAAATTTAAATATTTAATTATTATTAAACAATAAGTAATGGTAAAATAGCTAATAATTAAAAATTTACTCTTTATTTTATTTATTATTAATTTTTAAGAGAAAAGTAATTTAAATTAAATTTCATCACTTACCTACTGAATAGTAGTGAATAAATTAATTCACATCCGGATTTTTTTTTGAGATTATGTTCAAACTTGTTCTTCTAAAAAATAAATAAACAGAGAATATTAATTTTTTTTTAAAGTTTTTTAATTTTATTCAAGACATGACAACACGTTTCAATAAACTATTAACTTCCGAAAATGATCTCTTTGCGCGTATGTGTTACATAATAATTCTACATAAGACGCGATATAATTATAATAAGAAAGAAAATTAATATTTTTTAATAAGAGAAAAGAAGAGAACTCCAGATATATCTGCCATTGATTAATTATTACTCGCAATTTTTCCTCAAATTATTATACAATAAATAATTCATAATTTTAATAACTGTTGTTAAGAATTATAATTAACAATTATTATTAATAATTTTAATTAATAACTATTATTAATTACAAAAAAATAATTATTATTAATAATTATTATTAAGAATTATAATTAATAATAATAAATAATAGTAAATAATTATCATTACTATTACTGTGATTAAATCACTTTTACAAATAATAATTTACTGATAATATTAAAAATAATAATAGATTTCTATTACTATTACGAATGTCTTCGATAATTTATTAATTTTAATTTTAATAAAAATAATAATAAACAGTAAATATAATTATTTTTTGTACAAATAAATTCAACTTTATTATCCGGAGAAAAAAATTAATTAATTTACGTATTATATTTAAATTTAATTTATTTGAATTGTTTTTTAATAACCGAGTATTTAATTTCAATGGACAGATTTACATTGAATTCGAAATATTCTAAATCGTTTACAACATTCATTGAAGTGCAGTTTTCACTTAGTCTGAATAATAATTTTTTTTTGCAGATTATACAGTTTGATAGTTCTACTTTCCAAATATGTACCTGTATTTTTTTTGTTTGTTAAATATATATTTTTTGGGTAGTTTAAATGCGCCTTTAATTTTATTATTATTTTTTTTTTGTTTAAGATTAATGATAATTTTGCCTGTCTCGTGTTTTCGCTCGCACTGATTCTTTAACAATTGTCCCTCTAATTAATGAAGATCGTATTTTTAAATTCGAACTTTTCTTTTTCTGAAATTGACATTTTTTGTTTATTTCTTTTTTTTTTTTTTGCAAAAAATTTGAAATCACACAAGAATCAGTATGTTTGAATCACAGAAGACAATTTGATATACAATATTACAACAACGATGGAGAATAATCCAATACATTGATTCGATTCATTAAATATAAATGCATTAAATGTTGTCATCGGACAATTATTTATTTATTTATTATAAGTGCAGTATTGTTTTTTTTTTCTCAAAGAAAAATTTTATCTAGATATATAAAATAATATTTTTCGCATTTCTTCAAGTTAACATGCATTTCATCGTCAAATTATATAACAAAAAAACATTTTTTTTTTTTTTTTTGTCAAAATAAAAACAAAAATGATTGAAAATTATTATTTACAAATTACAAAATTACAAATTTTGCCAGACGAAAAAACAAAAATACATGGGAGATTTTTTCAAATTCGCGCTTTAGGTAAATTATTAAATGTTTCTTTTTTCTCTTTCTTTCTTTCGAATCGAAGAATAAATAAAAAAAAATTAATTTGTTAAATGGAAGAAAAGAAAAATTAATTACAAAATTGCGTATACATTTCATTTTTTTTTCTTGTATCTATGAAAAATAATATCAGAGTATATGTTAATATTTTAAGAATATATAATCAAGGGACCCACGTATTTTTTCTACGTCGATAATTAATTTCTTTGTCCTTTATTTATTTGCTATCGTATTTTTTTTCTTGTTATCATTTATTATTTATAAGCAAAACACTATTGGTTAAACAAAAGAAAAATGAGCATATTTTCAGTAGAGAAACCGAATGCCCATTTTTAATTTTAGGTTTCTACTACTTTCTTTAGATTTTTCTATACTAAAGAAGTTTCTAATTTCGAAAAATTAATTCATAATTTTAGTATTAATTAATTATTAATTATTAATTATTAATCATAGAAATTAAAATCGTATTAAAAATTTTTTTTTTACACATTTGAATCGTAGTTTTTATAATTTTTTTTTTTGGTTTTTTTTATACGGCGCGCGCTAGTTCTAAGAAAGCGTAAATTAACAATAAATTTACCATTTTTTTTAAAAAAGAAATATATTAAGGCGTTTACATTTTGCGTAACACAATCTCGCAGATCAATATATATTTTTTATATATTTTTTTTGTAATTTTAATTAATTTATCGTGGGCCCCTGTGCTATACGCATACTAACAATAAGCAGGGCACGCAAGCACCTGACTTTTGGAGTCGTTCACATTTTTTTTTTGCCATTAGTTAAGATTTCCTCTTTCAGTGTACTTCTTTTTGTATTAAAAATCGTTCTTTTTGTAATGCAGTGCAAAGCACTTGTCATATTTGTCGAGTTTTTTTTTTTTTTAAGAATGAAAATCAGCGATCTTTACAAAAGCGTAAAAAGATCAACTTCCACAGTTTACGATTAGTTTAAAATTATACTAATCTTATTTTTGTCTCCCAAGTTTTTTTTAACACTAAAAAAAACTTTGTTACTTTTTTTTGCAGCAAATTATTTCGAAAATATGCAAAATTTGCATTTTTATTTTTTTTTACTCGTTTTCTTTCCAAAAATAATTTTTCTCAATTTTCGTTATAGTTTGAAAAAGAAGTTATATTTATTGTTGTGTGTTTTTTTTTTGTAAAAACTGAGAAAAATTTGATTGGAAAAAAAAGAGGAAGAATTCACGCTTGTTATGTCGAGTTTTTTAATACGTTTTTTTTCTCATTGTCTTAATGCACTTTACGCAATAACAAATTTACAAAAATAGAACATTTGTCTTTTATCACCTCTCGTTTTTTTTAATATTACTTCGATAAATGTTTTATTTGCTTACTCTCTCTCTCTCTCTCTTTCTCTCGCTCTCTTTATTATTTTTTTTTGTAAAATCTGCACGTAGCCACACATTTTTCTTGTCTTCGATTTGATTCGACAGAATTTTTTCCTTTTTTTTGTCGTGCTGTCTTGTATTTTTTTTTTAAGTTATTTTTATTTTTCTTATTTGTGTTTAAACATTTGTGTGTTTTGCGAAAAACTTTTTTTGTAAAATAATTTTTTTTTTCATTGAAAAAAAAGAAGTTTTTCATTTTTTTTATAACAAAATTTGCGATTTGCTCGTATTTTTTCGCCAATGGGGGGAAAAATTTGAGAGTAATCGCATTTTCTAGGTCCTTTTTTTTAAATCATTTTTTAACACAACTTGCTTTCTAATCTCAAGTGCAATAACAGCTCACAGGGTTGTTTCTTTTGTATATATATATAAATATAATATATACATCAATCACACCGTTTTTTTTCTCTTTCTCTCTCTCTCTCTTTCGCAACTGCTCCCTTTCTCTCATATGTACAATTAAGCAAAAAACAGACTTCGTGTAAATATGCTACAAAATAAGGCCGCTCAGAGAGCAACTTATCACAATTTCGCAAATCGATTTTTTTTTATTCTTATATTTATTCATCCATTTCCCCTTAAACCCCCCGATTTCCCCCAAGATTTCAATTTAGAAATTCATTTAAATAATCAGTTTTATGTACAGACAAACTTTGAATTCATAAATTTTTTTTTCTTTAATGTTTTTTTTTCGACGAATTCAGAGTTGATACAAAATTCAGAACGATAAAATGTTGCAATTTTTTCGCCATATTTTTTTTTAACAAAAAGGAAATTTATTGATAAAACAATGAATTTTTTTTTTATTGGAAATTGAATTTTTCCAAAATTGAAATTTCATGTCAAATATTTGCAATTGTTTTTTTTTTAGATAAAAATTAACAGAATTAAATTTCTTTCGCGAAATTCAGAATTGGAAAAATTGTTTTCTTATTTTAATCGATTTTTGTGGGGGTGAAAGAAAATAAATGCAAAGTCTGCCTGCATGCATCGAATCACAGTCACTCGGGTGGATTTCAGACGCACCAGCAAATAAATATATGTTTCTATTCGCGCAAAGGCGTATACGCGTCCTTTATTTTCCCTTTTTTCTTTTCTTTTCACCCCTTTCTTTCATTTTTTTATAAAAAGGAAAGGAAAATTCTTTTTTTTTTATGAAAAAAAGTCTTTTTTCCTTCTTTTCGCCTTTTTTCAATCCTCGTCTTCTTCTTTTTTAAAGAAGAAGAAGAAGAAGAACGCGTATACGCACAGTGTATAAAACTATAATCACAACTCGTTTATGTACACCAATATAGTAAATTCCCTCATTCTTAAATAACGTATTCACAATTCTTTCCATTTATATAGTTTTGCGCATTCTCGCAGTCAAAAAGTTTTCCTTTTTTTCAGGGGGGGTATATGCACGCACAACTTACGTATTGTATTAATTCTACGGGAACTCTAAACCTAAATCATATATAAATATATATTTTACTTATATGAAAAGCATCAGTCTCGATTTCGCTCCGTTTTCTTGGTTATTTTGTTTTTATTCCCACTTTTTTTTTATCTACAAAAGTCAGAATAATTCTGATTTTTTTTTTAATTCTACATTTTAGAATTCTTTTTTACTTCTCTTCTTTCTTTTTTTATTTTCTTTTGGGAAAAATTAGATGGCCCAAGAGAACAAAAGCGAGCATTTCATATAATACCGAAAAATATATATTTTTCATTGTGTAAAAAAAATAATCACGCTCCTTAAGAAGTAAATACTTGTAGCAGTTGACCACGACTTGTTCTCGGTTTTTTTCAATTTTTTTTTTTAATAAAAATTAGCGCGCATGCATACACTAATCAGTCGATTTTAATTACATTCCACGGTGGCACAAGCGACATTTAAAAAAATTCTTATTTTTTTTCTCCCTTTCTTTTGCTTATCAACAGAAGCACGATTTAATCTACAGTGTGTGTTTTTTTTTATTTGGCAGTGAGGACATCGCATTGTGTGAGACAAGAATTTTTTTTAAGTGTATATTGTCGATACCCTTATTTTTTTTGTTAGCGCTTTGGAGTTGTCTTTAACTAGTTTTTTTTAGTTAATTTTTGGCCCCACCAATAGCTCAACATGTCAATTGAAATTCATCACAAATAATTTATTTTCTCCTCTCAAGATAATCAATTTTGTTCTCCAATTAAATTCTGATGTTAACAAATTTTTGAATTAATTTTTCAATAAATTCAACTAAATTAAAGAAATTTTCGAATTAGTTCTTCAAAATTTTCGAGTCAATTTCAAAATTCTCGTTAAACATAAAATTCGATTTAAGAAAAAAAAACAATCAATGCATGTAACATATTATAAAAATAAAAAAAAGAAATTTGTGATTTTCAATTGACACGTAATAATAATTAGATTGGTTACAGTCTTGAGTCATATCCGGGATTTTTGTATCTTTTTTGTCAAAGGGGGTTTTTTCTTTTCTTTTTATTTTTTTAATCTTTAAAAAGCAAAAAAAAAGAACCTGTTAATTTTCGGCTTTCAATGAATTTGCGAGTGTGGCATCTCCCTGGCCTTTTTCGACACGACCATTCTCAATTGCATCGTCAAATTGTCCGGGCACTGAGAGAACTTCTTTCGATAAACACAAATTTGCCAGTGACTCACTAACGTAATCGTTATTTAAACCTTCCACAGTTAATCCTCGACTCGTGGGTAATTTTCTCTCAAAATCAGATTTATTTTTCTTAATAACTGCCTTCTTTTTTGATGTCGCCTAAAATATTTTTTGTATAAAATTAATCACAAACGAATACATTGTTAATAAATTTTAGTACTTGAGAATTACCTCTTTTTTTTAGGTACATTTTGAGAATATAGAAAAATACGAATTTACAAAAATATCGAATATTACAAAAATACGAAAGAAAAAAAAAGAATTTATATATATATACAAAAAAGTAGACAATTCTTTTTGTTTTCTTTTCTTTTCTTTTTAAATTTATACCTTCATTGGTGTTTTTTTCCCTCTTCCAGTGACTTGAACGCGGTTATTGTTTCCCCTTGATTGAAATGCTGGACGTCCAACGTGATTGAATCCCCGTGGGAATCCAAGTTTCACACCGCCAACAGAAGTCACCTAAAAAATAAAAGGCTAATTAACATATTTTCTTTTCTCTCGTTTTCGTTTTTTTTTAAAGTCGCAATTTGAGGAAAAAAAATTGTTAGTAATAAAGAACCATCATGACCCTTTTTCCGAAAAGAAGGAGTAAAAGATTTTTTTTTTGATAACAAGCACAGTTGGTAGTATAAACATAAAATAAAAATTAGAAAGAATTTCCTTAAAAAACATGCGAAAAAGAAATAATTATTAATCATGCATATGAAAAATGTCACCACATGAAATATGAAATAAAATACTTCTCTGATTTAAAAACCCTTCACTGTTATAATTTTTTTTTTCAAAATCAAAATTATATGGTCACAAATTGAAATTGGTGTCTTTTCACGTTTTTTCATTTTTATATTTTTTAAGTACAAATTCACGATTAAAAAAGTGACAACGAACACAGATTAGTGAAAATGATAATTGCACAACACGTCATGAAAAATTGTATTAATTCAAAAAAAGCAAAAACACGAAACACTATTTCAACTTGAGGAACCATTTAAAAAATACAAAAATTAAAATTGTTTTTTTGCAAATAGCCCACAAAAAAAATTTTTAGTTCCAATTATTTAAACGCAAATATATGAATATTTAATGCAAAAAAAAGTAGGTACAAAGTCCCACAAATCGAAAAAGAGTTTTTCTTTCTAATAATAAAAAAAACACCAGTTAAAGTATTTACAAAAATTTATGTACCTTTATTTCGATAGCATTAAATGTATCATATAAAAAAAACAATTTGTAAATAGTGCAATTATTAAAAAATATATATATATATTTATACAAATATAGATACATAATTATTATGTATTTATATTTATATAATTGGACACTTGGTGTACAATTTTCAACGAAACTTTCATGAGGTTCTTTTAGTAACAATTTATACTTGACAATGAACAATGACCATTAAAAAAAAACACGAAAATTGGATCTAATTGTTAAAAATTAATTAAAAAAATAAAAATAAAATAAAACGAAATAAATTAAAAATACACAAATTTATCAATTTGTCGATTAAATTAATTTCACTATTAATTTAATTAATAATTTAATTAATTTAATTAATTCAATTAATAATTACTAAGTCAATTAATTGCTAGGAGTCAATTTTTTTAAAAACAGACTATTTCTTTTTTCTCTGTAAAAAAAAAGAAATTAGAGAATTAAAAATTTCAATGGACTTTAAAGAACCGCATTTCATTCGGGTTGTTTCTCTCTCTTTTAAAAAAAAACAGTTAAGTTTAAGTGAATAAAAAACGAGAAAAAAAAGTGACGAAATTAAAAAATTTATAACATATTAAGTATATCGGATTCGTTAAAGTCGTCAGAAAATCCTGCAGCGGGCAATCCTTGTTCCATGTAGATGCGTCGACGAACTGTGACGCTTCGATTGCGCATGCAGAAGCGATATCGTACCTGAGGCGGAAGTCGACCACGCGGCGGTCCCTGTAATGGTTGTGGTAAACGACCTGGTTGTCCATAATTTGCTCCCCATTGACCAACGACAACGCCGGCAATTTCCAATTGTCCACCTCTCGATGGCACTGGTGGACGTCGCATTAATCCACGTTGTGGCGTTACACTGGCTCCACGTCCGCGGATTATTGGATCGTTGATTGTGCATCCAGCTGGCATTATATTTTGTGTTACCGACACTCGAAGACCTTTGTTTTGTTTTAATAGAAAAAAAGAAGAAGGAAAATTACAATTACAATGATGAAAATTTTACCAACGTTGAATTTTAATCAAGATCAATTGAAATTAAATTCAATTTCTCATTAAAATTTATCTTTTTAGTTTAATATTTTATTCACTGGAATTGAATTAAACTTCAGTTATTTGCAAATTCGTCTTAAACTTAATTTAAAAATCTAACTTAACATTTAATTAACTGAAATTGAAAATATTTAATTAATTGAACTTAAAAACAATTAATTAACTAAAATTGAATTAAACTTCAGTAAATTAAAATTCAACTTTAACATAATTTAATATTTTAATTTTTTATTCGACTCTTTCTTATTTTCGATTCTTTTAACAATTTTTTAAAAAATCATAAATTCTAAGGGTTGCTAAAAAATTTTGTATCTAAGATAAAAATAATAAAAAAGTAAGTTCAAAAAATTTTTTAAAGTTAATATTTTTATAACTTTTACAATCTTGAATTTAAAATAACTAAATTCATATCTTCAGTAAAAACTTAACTAACATTTTTGAAAATAATTAAAATTGTTTTAAAGAAACTTATTGAAATTTTTTAAAAGTATTTGAATTCTTGCGATATATTTTCTTATTTACGAAAATATTTGAATTTTTTCAACCGTTTTTATTAATTTTTTTCAAAATATAATAAAATACTTCTTAGAAATTTATTAAAAAATTTTTAATAATTGAATTCATGACGATTATTTCTATTATTTTTGAAAATAATTGAATTTCTGTAGAAGACTTTTATCATTTTTGAAAATAATTAAATTCTTTCAAAGAATTTAAGTTAGAAAATTAAAATTTTTTTTGCTAGAATTGTATTGAAAATACAATTTAAATTCTTCTCAAGAATTTGATTAACAAATTTTTTTTTAAATAATTAAATTGTTTCCAAGTATTTTCTTAAAAGTTTTAAAACAATTACATTTCTGAGGAAGAATTTTTATATTTTTTAAAATAATAGAATTCAATTAAACTCATCTTAGAATTTTATTACAATTTTTTAAAATAATTGAATTTGTGTAGAAGATTTTTATCGTTTTTGAAAACAATTAAATATCTGAAAAGTATTTCAATGTTTAAGAAAATAGTTGAATTTTTGTGAGATAATTAAAATAATCGAATTTCATTAACATTTTTACAAATAATTATTTTCTTTCTAGAAATTTTACAAAAATTGAACTGAAAATATTAAAATTCCTGTGGACAATTTTACTAAATAATTTTGAAAGAAATAAATATCTATAATAATGAATTAGTTAATTAGAATATCTGTAACTACTTAAAAATTTATATTTCAAAGTAATGAAAATTTACACATTTAAATATTGAAAAATATCATTTTTAACTAAAGAAAGTTCTTTCAATTTATTTAAAAAAATTAAATAATAAAAAATTTCCTGTAGAGAATATAAAAGAAGAGGAAATAAATTTCCCTCTTCGGTAAATTTTGTATCAACTCTGAGATTCACAGAAATAATAAACATTCCACGAAGCAATTGAGCTGAACTTCTCTTCTTCCAATAAAAAAATTAGCCAACTATATTTGAGACAATAGTCAGCGTACAATAACATTTGTACATTGGAAGGAATATCAAAATTCATAATTTTGAATTTCTTCAACCTTATCGTCTATTTTACTCTAATTTAAAAAATCTAAGAAAATATTTCATTTACAAATGACTTCGAAGCTAAATAAAAAGAAAAAAAATAATTTAGTTTTGGTACAGGAATCAAAACTAAAAGGTCTCTATATTTAGTTTTCTTGTACTGTTCAAAACTAAAACTGCTAATTATAATTATTATCAATAAAATAATTATAAATATGTAAACGGTATTACAAATAAAAAAAAAGGTATTGTAAATATATTCATAATACCTATTAATTTTATATGTATAAAAATGAAATAAAAAAAAATAAAGGAAATAAAGACAAAACTCACCTGGATTAATAGGAGGCAGTGGTGGTTTAGCGAAAACAACATTAACACCTTCGAGAATAGCCTTTCTCATTCTCTCCACTTTAACAACGCGCTCGATATGTCCGCCGCAAAGTTCTAGAAGATTTTTAGCAACCATTGCACGCGCGAGTGTATGATGGAATAATTTCCCATCAAAATAAAGCCATGGGCAGCACATTAGCCATGGAATTGGTGCACCGCACGCGTCATTTGCTAAGAGGGCAGTTTCAACGCCAGCCATAAAGAGTGTCGCGAGTTGAACACCACGGGCAGTCACAAGCGGTAACTGCAAAAAAAAAGAAAACATTTGTAAACTTATTTTTGTTAAAAAAAATCAAAAGAAAAGAAAAATTATTAAAATATCTTTCTTTCAATCTTTATTTTACTATTTATTACTATTTACTTTTTTGTTTCAATATTTAAATATATTTAATGATTTTGTTTTTGAATTAATTAAAATTGTTAAATATTAAATCAATATCATTGAAAGAAAAATACCTGTAATTCTTGTAGATACTGAGCATTCATTAATTCTGGCGAGAAGGCTTGCACGATGAACGCATCCAATTCCTGTCGTCTCAGAATTTTCGTTTTATCAGAGAAAGTCATAATATACCTGAAATAATTCATTGAATAAATAAATTTTTACACTCAATAATATTATTCCTCCGAATAATATTTCGAATTGTAATAAACTAACGAATACAAAAAAAAACCTGCTAATTTACAAACTTAATTTATTTCTCTTAAAATAAAACAAAGGAAACTCTTTAATTTTATTCATACAAAAAAATAGATTAAAATTTAAATGAATGAAAAATTGATGTAATTAAAATGAAATAGAATTCAAGTTGACTTGAACTAATTTTTCAATTTAAATAATCTATATTAATAATCGTTATGTTTCGGTAATCCGTTCGCATTTTGAAGTTAGTTGTTTGCTTTTTTATTTAATAATATAAGTTCTTTTTAATTTCTTTTCAATTTTTTACCTAATTAAGGTCAGAAAAATCCTTCAAAATTCTTCCGAAGAAACTTACAGTTTATAAAAAAAATTAAATTGTTTTAAAGAATTTTAACATAATTTTTTTAAAATAATTGAATGTTTTGAAAGAATTTTCTTTAATTTTCAAAATAATTATTGCATTCAATCGAAAACTTTTTTTTTAATATTTTAAAAAATAAATGTATTTTGTTAAGAAATGTTATTAAAATACAATTAATTTTACTATTTAAAAAAATACTTTAGTTTTTCCGAAGAATTTTTGAAAATAATTGAATTTAATTAATATTTTTAAAAATAATTGCGAATTCCTTTGAAGAATTTTATTATTAATGAGAATAATTAAGTTCTTACGAAGAATTTTATGACAAAAAAATAATTAAATATTTTATTGTTAAAGTTTATTAAAATGTTTTTCAATATAATTGAATTCATATGTAAAAAATTTTCTTAAAACTTTTGAAAATTATTGAATTAACAATTTTTAAAATCCTGATTAAATTCTTTTTAAGAATAATTTCTTTGAATTTTTTTTTAAAATAAACTACTTTCTTTAATAATTTTAATTGAAAATTTTGAAAGTATGTAAGTTTTATGAACAATTTCTTTCAAGTTTTTAAAATAATTGCTTCTGTTAAAAATTATAATTAAATAATTTTTTGTTGATTAAATTCTTTCGAATGTTTTTTAAATAATATATTTTCTTTAATAATTTCCATTGAAAATTTTAAAAGTAAGTGAATTTTATGAGCAATTTCTTTCAAGTTTATAAAATAATCGCTTCTGTTAAAAATTATAATTAAATACTTTATTGTTGAAGTTTATTAAAATTTTGTTCAATATAATTCAATAGAATTCAATGTTTGCAAAGACTTCACTAAATAATTGAATTGTTTCAGTAGATTTATGCAAATTTCAGAAAATAGTTGAATTCTTTCTTGAAATTTTATTAAATTTGTGTAGAAAATAATTCAATTTTTGCGAAGAATTTTACTATTTACGAGAATAATTAAATTCTTCCGAAAAATGTTATAATATATGTAAATAATTGAATTCATACGAAGAGTTATTTAAAAATTTTTGAAAATATAAACAGGTTGGCCCGCAAAATTTCATTTTCAATATTCCCTGACTTTTCCCTGACTATTTTTTTTATTTTTCTTGACTTCTCTCTGTCAAAATTCCCTGATTTTTCCCTGACTGATAAAATTCCCTGACTTTTGGCCATCCTGATAAAAAATAATAATTAAACATTTTTATTTAATAAATGAATTTTTCAAATTTTGAATATGAATTTATCCAAAAATTTAAATTTTAAAATAAAAAATGTAATTTGCATTATAATGAATTGAATATCACGTTCCGCGCGTAAGATTTGCTAATTTAAATTATTAAAATTGAATGCAATAGAATAAAAAATGTTTGGAATTCAAATTGAGTTGAATAAACTTTGATATTTAATAAAAATTAAATTAAAATTAAATTGACTTGAAATTTAATTTAATTAAAATTTAAAAATTAAAAATTGATAATTTACCTTAACACGCAGGCCATGACTAATAATTGTTGAGGAACATATGAAGTATTTAGCATAAGCGGAGTATCTGACATCATGCACGTTACAAAAGCTCGAAGTCGTCGACGTTTATCATCAATCACAGTTCTAAAAAAAATACAGGAAAAACACATTTAATAATTACTACATTTCAATAAAACAGTAAAATAATAAAAAATACGATAATCAATTTTAATTTACCCAAACCACAAACGCTGAATTGTTGGAACGCCCCAACCAATTTGCTCAGCTTTTACCAACTCTGGATATTGGTAAGTATTCGTTTTCGACCAAATCCATTCCTTAATAGTCACGTCTGATAATTCAACTTTGTCAGTATCTGGAAAAAGAAAATGTCAATTAAATAAAAGAAAATAAATAGAAGTCAAAGAAAAGTAACAGAAAATAAAAAAAGAAAATATTTTCTCTTTCGGTTTTTTTTAAAAATTTTTACTAAAAAAGAAAAGGGAAAAATGAACTCACCTCCCTTCTCCTTGCTCTTGTTCGCCAAATAAATACGATGATGAACATTAAACAAAATTGCGTAAACCATTTGGCGTACCGGTCGATAAATTAAATGAATCGATGGAAATTCACGATTATTTTCATCTTCTAATAGTACTGGTAATTTAATTTCACCGGCAGTGAGAATTTGATAAATATAAGGTGACATTAAACCCTTTTGATGACGTTCTGAAGCTGTGCGCATCACCTCTGGCACTGTACTCGGTAAATTAGCATTTTTCTCATGCAATGGCGATGTTGCTGATGAATTGCTACTTGAACTCGATGATGTACTTATCAATAAATTGTGAGTTCCATTGACAGCAGCGTGTCCATTTCCCATTGTAGTCGGTACTTGTGAGAATAAAATAAGAATTTTACAATTAATCAAAATTCTAATTCCAACTTTCGACAAAAAAAAATAATAAAAGAAATAAGCGGCAAAAAGTAAAAAAAAATTAAAATGACAGAAATATTCAGCAAATGGTAAAGATAATAAAAATAAAAAAAAATTATTGACAAATAATAAAGAAAATAAAAGCGACAAAAAAAAATAATAATAATAATGAAAACAAAAAAAACAGAAAAATTGACAAATATGAAAAATAAATAGAAAATTAAGAGGAAAACTAAATATAGCAAAAAAATGATAAACAAAGAATAAAAATAACAATAAAAATTAATTAATGTTGAAATATTTAAGTAAAATTATTCATTAAATGAAAATTTATAATTTTAAGATTGTTCTTCAAGAATGAAGTTATTTAAAAATTAAATTATTAGAAATAGAAAAAATTGAATGTTTTGTATTAGATTTTGTGGCAACTCTGTTCAAATTATTATATTAACTAAAGTTGAGAAAAAAAATTACTTTGTTCTTCTTCAACTCGTACGGTGTCGGCGTCTCCGTGTCCTTGAATTCCAGGTGGTTCGATCACAATTTCCGGATTGGCAGCTTTAGCACTCGCGGTAGCCTCTTCGTAGGCCTTCAATGTCTCTCTCTGACTCTCCGCAGTTTCAGACGCGAATCCCGTCATCTCTAAATTGGCATCGTCCTCTGAACATCCAGCAGCATCGGAATTTAAATGTGAATCTTTGTTCGAATCGAATTTAAATCCTACAAGAATATATAAACAAAAATCAAAATATTAATAAAAAAAAACAGTTAATTTGAATCTAATTTAATCAAATTCCTCTAAATTTACCTTCTTTCAATTTTCAATTTTTCTTTTTTAAAAATCAAAATTATTAAATTGATTTCAAAAATAAAATTACTGGAGTAATAAATTAAAACTATTGAATTAATTGATTATAATTCATTGCAATTGATTATCGAGTAAAAATTGTGAAATAAATAAATTGTAATCAAAGTACCTTTAGTTGGTTTGGTTGTTTTGTACTTCAAGAATCCCTCTTTGGTACCATTGATGTAATATTGAACAGATTGCTTCCATTTTGAGCTTCTTGGATCGTTGAGTGAGCCGAAAATTTTTTGCGCCACAACATCGAGTTCAGTTGATGGCAATTCTTTCACGAAATTTGCTATTAATTTAATTGTTTGCTCGGTACTTGTCTTATTCAAATTTATCGAAATATTCAATTTCTTGTAGAATTCGGTTAATTCGTGTTCGGGTAAAATAAAATTACCAAGTAAAGATGCAAGAATACATAATCGATCGGCCGGTATATTCAATGCTTTCGTGATTTCAGAAATTATATATTCCTTTGTTTCCAAAGATCCCTGCAAATATACGATTGATTTTTTTCCACTTATTTACTATTTACTACAATTA
Organism: Leptopilina myrica (nomen nudum); assembly: GCA_032872475.1. Classification (NCBI taxonomy): domain Eukaryota; kingdom Metazoa; phylum Arthropoda; class Insecta; order Hymenoptera; family Figitidae; genus Leptopilina; species Leptopilina myrica (nomen nudum). Next base: position 27,732,378 of record CM065465.1, on the reverse strand, counting down.
AATGAAAAATAATTGCATTCCTTTAAAAAATGTTATTATTAATAAAAATAATTTAATTCTTACGAAAAATTTTCAAAATCCTGATAAAATTCTTTTGAAAAATTTCTTTGAATTTTTTTTTAAATACCTAATCTATTTCCTTTAATAATTTTAATACAAAATTTTGACAGTAATTGAATTTTATCAAGAATTTCTTTACATTTTTTAAAATAATCGCTTCTGTTAAAAATTATAACTAAATACTTTATTGTTGTAGTTTATTAAAATTGTTTGGAATATAATTAAATTTCTGTGAAAAATTTATTATTATTTTCCTATTAAAATATATATTTGGAATAAACTGTAAAAAAATTATTTGAAATAAAATATAAAAAAATGTATTCAGAATAAAAATTTGAAAAAGAAACACATAGACAATGTTTTAAAAATAGAAAAAAGAAATGTCAGGATAGGAAAAGAATTACTACCTTGTAGGTCAATTTTAATTGTTCCGAGGAAAAATATCTCGGAGGATCGAATGTTGCGTATTCAGCGTCATTAGCGACGAGACCACTGAAGTTATATTCGCGACAATAGGCAATTACTTCCTGATGATGATCGTCCATGCTTGATAACTGAAAAGGAATTTAATGCAAAAATCCGTAATTGCCGAGTTTGATAATTTATAAATGAATAAAATGAATTTTTGCACATAAAATAAAATGAATAAAATATTTTCTCGTGAGTAAAATTTTAAATTCAAATACTAACAACAGTGACGTTATGATGACGGAAAGCCATGCGTAAACTTGTACGCAAACAGACAGGAGGTGTCCACCAAACTTTTGGTGGAGGGGTACCTTTGGTTGTGATGTGCTTTAAAACCTGCGAAGCAATAACAAATTTTTTAAATAAAAACAAATCAATAGAAAGAGATTAAAATTGAAATAAAAAGAATTAAAATTATGGAAATTTAAAAGTAGACGTACATTATTCACTTTCAATCTGACTTTTAATTGATTTTGAATCCATTCTTGACGGCGTGATGGCTCGAGTGATCCATTGAAAAATACGGCTAATTCGACACCTTGCATTTCCGTAGCTTGCAATAAAACGAGAATAAATTGATACATTCGATTCCATTGACCGCCGCAAGCCCAATCTGTGAAAAAGGAAATGTTTAATATCCAGAATAAAAATAGCAAAATTAGTTACGACTATAAAAAAATAAAAAATTAATGTATTAAATTATCGAAAATCATTGAATTCAAGCAAAGAATTTTAAATAAAATGTTTTCAATTAATTGAATTTCTTTAAAGAATGTTAAATAAAATTTTTGCAAATAATTGAATTCTTTTGAAGAATTTGATTAAAATTTCTTAAAATAATTGAATTTTTGTGAAAGGTTTTTATTTCAACATTTTTAAAAATTGATTTCTTATAAATAATTTTATTAAAATTGTATTGAAAATAATTGAGTTCTCGCTAATGATTTTATTACAATTTTTCAAGATAATTAAATTATTTTGAAAAATTTCTTGAAATATTTCGAAAAGAATACATTTTTTTAAAATAATTTTATTTAAAAATGTCAAAAGTAATGGAATTTTTTCAAAACAATAATTAAAATTTAAGGAAATTACTGAATTCATTCAAAAAATTTCTTCAAATTTTTTTAATGTAATCGATTTTATTAATAACTGTAGATAATTAATATTTTTACTATTAAATTAAAAAAAAAGGTTCATTGAAAAATGAAACTTAGTTAAACATTTTTTTTTAGATTTTTTGTAAATAATTAAATTTATTTGAAGAATTTCATTACGTTCTTTTTGAATAAAATTTTTGTTTTTTAAATTTTAATGGAAAATTTTTAAAATAATTTGAATTTTACACGGAATTTTTTTCGAGATTTTAAAATAATCATGTTTATTAATAATTGTAATTAAAAATGTAATTTTTGAATTTTATTAAAATTTCTTTTCGAAATTGAATTTTTCACAGAATGTTTTTAAGAATTTTTCTAAATTATTCAATTCTTTCGTAAAATTTTATAAAAAATTGCACGAAAATAATTGAATTTATGTAAAGAAAATGATTATTTCAGAAAATAATTGAATTTTAATAAAATATTTGATCAGAATTTTTGGCAATAATAATTCAATAATAATAATAATTATTATTTAACAATAATAATTCTGTCGAAAATTTAATTACAATTTTTATAAGTAACTAATTAAATTCCTGCAAAGAATTGCATTATTTGAAATAAGAATTTAATGTTTTAAGGATTTTATTATTTTTGAAAATTTCCGTAACATTTTATTGAAATTGTATTGGAAATAATTAAATTCGTGTGAAACTTTGTTTTAAACAATTTTGAAACTAAGAAATAATAATAAATAATAATTAATTGGTTAATAAGTGAGGGTTTTAAATTTTGAATCTGTAATTCTTATTTTAAAATAAGAAGTTTTGTAATTAGCATAATAATAATAAAATTTACTATTAGTAAGAAGTTATAAAAAGTTTCTTAAAGTACACAGAAGAAATTAATAAAAAAAATGAAGACAAAAATACTTTCTTACCTGAGAAATATCCTCCATAAAGTCTATCGAGACAACATTCACCATCGACAACCAATTTTAATTTAGGCGTAGCAATTGGCTGTGGTTGTCCTTTGCCAACTCGGGTTCGTTGCCTTTGAGTGATATTCCTACCAATTTTTAATAAATCTACTGGTACAGCTGCTCCTGGCACGCTATTACCATCCAAAAATAGTTGCAAGTCTTGAATACCCATTTTGTAAATTTTTCTTGCTTTTTGTCCTTTTTTCTTCTTGTTTTTTGTTTTGTTTTTATTTATTTAAAAATACAATTCTAAGAATTTATATTTTTTGTTTTTTTGTAATTCAATAAGTTTTACTTTTTTTTCAATAGAAGATTCTTTTTTTTTGAAAAAAGATTATCGTTTCTTAGTGCAATTAAATTGATGTTTTTTTTAGAAAGTGAAGTCCAGTTCAAATTTTTGAAGTTGAAATCTGCAATTAAAAAATTTTTCACTTTAAAATTAAAATTTTGCAAATATTATTAGTAAAGAAAACTAGAATTATAATTATAAAATCTTAATTATAGAAATTATTCAATTATTGAATAAATTAAATGAAAATAATAAATTTTATTTTTAAAAAACTAACAGTAACATCAAGAAGTTACGAGAAACTCTTCTTTTTTTTGGTAGCGATTAAAAAAAAACTGTTGACATTTCTCTATTGACACTGAGTCATGACAATTAAACAAACAAACTAAGCAAATGTACACCAAAAATAGATAATTATCCACCGCTGACAAAATAAGCACTAAAAAGAAATTGATTACCTTTTTCAAGTCTATACATGATTGAAAAAAAATGTTGCTTTTAAAATATAACCTAAAATTCCCTTTTGTTAACGCCTTTTAGCACAATACTATACAAAGGAGAAACGTTCGTATTTTCATAATGAAAACAATTTGCAAATTTTTTTTTACAAACTGACGCTAACAAAGTGAATGAAAAAAACATAAATTACACAATAAGCGGGTGCCTCAATTAACCAGGTCAATCACACTTTAATAATTAGTCTACGTGTGAGAAAGACCGACAGACAATAATCGGACAATTTCGTAATCTTCTCTCGCAAAAAAGACAAAAAAAAAGAAAAAAAATTACAGAAGAAAATAAAATTCAAATCATTAAAAAAGAGAGGTTAAATATTAGAGAATAATTTATAAAAACAAAATTTTATCCCCCAAAAAAATAGTAAGCAATTTTTTTTTAATCTTTCTTTATAAACGAAACAACGGACTCCACATTTCTTTATATGTACGTTTGCTCATTGAACTGTTTCGGCGTCACATAGTTTTTGTTTATGGGCCGATAATAACGATAGATTATTATCAAGAGACAATTATTTTACTCTCAAACATTGTCAATTTATCAGAATAATTTAAAACTAATACTGTCAATAATAATTACTAAACGAATGCATGGAAAATTTACAAATTTCATTTTCATTTAATAATGTAAAAAGGAGGGTCTTTTTGGAACCGGCATGGCGAAGTCGTGCGCCTCGTTGTCTAATATTGCTTACGCAAGGAATTTTTGCACGGATTCGCGACCATTTTACTTACAAACAAATCCGTGTATTCCTTTTCATATTATATTTTTCATTTTTTACATGGAAATAATAGGATAATAATTGTACACTTACGTTAAATTAGCGAGAATCATTGTGACTCCAAATGAAACACAAAAACACGGACTTTTTTTGATATAGAGAGATGACGTTGAATTCATAACCGGAAGTGAAACAACATTCGACCAATTGACTTGGGTTGTACACATATATATGAGCCGCATAAACATATATAAATGTTTCACTAAAGAACTCTAAAGAATTTTCGCCATTGGTCAATTCTTTCGATTTATGCGAATAAAACCCTCCCTTACACCCACCGGATGTTATCAACAAGCGGCAAAATTCAAATTGCTTTTCTTAAAAATAACGTAAAAAATTATTTTAATTTGCTTTTTTTTCCGGTTAAAAACAAAAAAATTAAGGGAAAATATAAAAAAATTCATTTTCAGTTTCAATAACTCTTTAATTCTCTTTTATATAAACACATACGCTCACTTTGCAATCATACATCATTGGCGACGACGTTCGTTCCTTATTCACAAATATACGTTTTTTTTGTCTTGACTATATAATAATAATTAAAATGGAAGAACGAAGCAAATAAATAAATCTTCGTATAAACAGACTGTTGTGCAAAGTAAACGGACTATAAACAAATTCCTTGCAAAATTATCACAAAGGATTTTTCTACATCACTCACTATAAACAAAAATTTTTTTTTCTATCTGCTTCAAAATTCCGATGAGTGACTAAAAAATGAAAAAGAGTATAAAAGATGCGTTCGATTGAAAACTAATGAATCATTTAGCAACCGTACGTCACAAATCTCTAATTCAAAAAGAAACTGCAATAATTATTAATAATAAAAAAGCTATACATTGTACAGCCTGTTTCCTAAACGGAAAAAAAGTCTTGTGTTTGAAATTATGCAAAATTTGACGATTATTATTTTTCGTATTTGTCGTTAATTAATTTTGATCGACGAAAATTAAAGATCGGAACAATTTGCCATTAATTAATTAATTCTGATGGAAAAAATCGAATTCGGAACAATTTCTTGTCAATTAATTAATTTCGATTGAAAAAAAATCAAATTCGGTTCAAATTTGTCATTAATTAATTTCGAAAATCGAATTTTTAACAATTTGACACTAATTAATTAATTTCAATCGAAAAAAATCGAATTCGAAACAATTTCTTGGTTATTAATTAACTTCTATCGAAAAAAAATCAAATTCGGTCCAATTTGTCATTAATTAATTTCGATTTAATAAAAAATCGAATTTTTGACAATTTGACACTAATTAATTAATTTCAATCGAATAAAATCAAATTCAGAACAATTTGTCGTTAATTAATTTCGATCGACAAAAATTAACAAAAATTAAATTCAAATTCGGAACAATTTGTCGTTGATTAATTTTGATGGAAAGAATCGAATTCGGAACAATTTATCGTTAATTAATTAATGTCAATTGAAAAAAATCGATTTCTAAACAATTTGTCGTAAATTAATTAATTTCCCTTAAAGAAATCAAATTCAGAACAATTTTTCGTTAGTTAATTAATTTCAATTGAAACAAAAATCGAATTAATTTCGATTGAAATAATCAAAATTCGAAAAAATTTGTCGTTAATTAAATTACTTTTGTTGGAAAAAATTGAATACCGGAACAATATTGCAAAAAGTAAAAATTTGATGAATTATCTCTCTATTTTAGAGTTCGTCGTGATCTTCTTCGACTGTTTGTTTATCATCGTCGGCGCCGATTTCGGGCTCTTCAGACTTATCGCTCTCGGTTGAATCGTAATCGTCGTCTTCCTCCTCCTCGGGCACTTCGTCAAGAGGAATTCCCAGCGTTTTTCGCATCAATTGCTCGACACTGTCGGCGAAATTTTGCGTATCACGCAACATATAACCAGAGCGCAATGTCGCCGTTCGGAACATCATTGTCGCCATGTCCTTTGCCGTCTGATCACTCTGATCCTGCTCGACTCTCCTCAATAATTCCCTGATCAATGGATGACGGGGATTAATTTCCAGAGTTTTCTTCTGATTAAGATAGTACGAGGTTTGTGGATCGTCGGCCTTCTTGTGTGCATTGGACGTCGCTAAACGTTCCATATTTCCCGTCCATCCGAACATACTGGCAACCAATGCGCACGGGGAGTCGGTCAAACGTTCGGAAATTTGGGCCTTGTTGATTTGTTCCTTGAGGACGTCGTTCAACCATTTGACGAGGGGTTCGAATGTTGTTTTCAAGTGTTCCATTTTTTCCTTCGCTTTTTCGCCTTCGTCGAGAACGAAGCCTTCCTTGGCGACGTTTTGGAATTTCTTGCCTTCGAATTCGGGGAGGGTTGAGATGGCGTGCTCGTCGACTGGTTCGATTAGATAGAGGACTTCGTAGCCTTTCTTGACTAGACGCTCGACGAATGGAGAGGTCTTAGTCTCCTCTTCGTTAAGACCACCGATGTAGTAAATGTGCTTCTGATTTGGTTTCATCCTTGCTACGTAGTCCATAAGATTTGTTTTATTTTCACTCACTGACGACTTGAAGAGCATCAACTTCGACAGTCTTGCTCTGTTTGACGAATCCTCAATGACACCTAATTTGATGTTAGTACTGTACTCCTTCCAGAAGGTCTCGTACTCTTCCTTGGGGATTTTCTTAATCATATCAAGAACTTTGCGGATCAATTTCTTTTTGATGATCTTTATCAATTTGTGCTGTTGTAAATCTTCACGCGATACGTTTAGGGGGAGATCGTCACTGTCGACGATTCCACGAATGAAGTTGAGGTAATTTGGCATCATGTCGTTGAATTTGTCGGTGATGAACACGCGTCGAACGTAGAGTTTGATGTTGTCGGATTTCGTTCCATAGCGACTGAAACTGTCGGTTTGTTGAACTTTGGGAATGTAGAGGAGGGATTTGAAGGTGACTTCGCCCTCGGCGATGAAATGAATGTGTGTCAATGGCTCGTCACTGTCCTTGGTGAGAACTTTGTAGAAATCGTTGTATTCCTTGTTCTCGACTTCGGATGGTTTCAAGGTCCAAATTGGCTTTGAATCGTTCAGTATTTCCCAGTCCCAGACAGTTTTGTCGATTTTCTTCTTCTCTTTCTCCTCCTTGTCGTCCTCGACCTTTGCATCTTCCTCCTCCTCGTCGTCCTTCTTTTCATCCTCGGTTTGATCCTCGCTTTTCTCCTCTGCTTTCTCGGGTTTTTCCTCCTCTTCTTCTTCCTCGACTTGAACTGTCTTACTGCCCCAGAGGGAAATATTGAAATTGATGAACTGAGAGTATTTCTTCACGAGGTTTCTGATTGTGTCTTCCTCGAGGAAATCGAGTGCCTCGTCCTTCAAGTGCAAACTAAAAAGCAAAAAAAAAAAAAAATTAGTATTTTTTTGGTATTACTTTTTAATTTTTTTTCAATAGTTAAAAATATTCACCTGATTGTTGTTCCACGTTTGAGAGTATCGCCCCTTGGATCTTCGACAATGCTGAAACTGCTGCTGTCCGATTCCCAAATATATTGCTTGTCATCGTTGTGCTTTGTCGTGACGGTGATACTGTTGGCGACCAAAAATGCCGAATAGAAACCAACGCCAAATTGACCGATCATATCGTTCATCTCCTTCATATCCTTAGCGTCTTGCATTTTACTTAAAAATTCGGCTGTTCCCGATTTTGCGATTGTTCCAAGATTATTTATCAAATCCTGCTTCGTCATACCAATACCACTGTCGGTGATGCTCAGTATTTTATTTTCCTTATCTGCCTTTATTCTTATTGCCAATTCGGGATTTGAGTCGAGTACATTTTTATCCGTGAGTGAGAGTAAACGTATTTTATCCAATGCATCGGAGGCATTGGAAATTAATTCACGAAGGAATATTTCCTTATTTCTGTACAATGAATTAATGATAAGTTTCATCAATCGATTCACTTCCGTTTGGAATGTGAATTTTTCCGATTTCTCACGAAGTTCCTTTAGTTGTGCAACATTCAGTCCGTCTAATTTTATCGCCTCCTCTTCCCTTTGCACGACCTCGGCATCTGGGGAATTTAAATAAATAAAATAAATGCAAAAAAAAAATAAATAAATGAAAAAAAATAAATAAATACTTAAAAAATAAATAAAACGTTCGAATTTACATACGAAAAAAGAGAAATAACAAAAGAAACTAATTTTATCGATAAGGAAAATAAATTTTTATCCTATTCGCATAAATTTTCTGTTTTTAAATTAACAACTATAATTAAATGACATAATTTCTCCTATTCTGTAAAAAATGGATTATTTCTGTAACTGTGGAAATAACGAGAATAAATAAACCCATTCGAATCAATATTCCCAACCATATTAATCAAATATTGAGGAGAATCAAGAATCTAAAATTCAAGCAACTAATGATGTGTCATTTAAAAATAATAAATAGAAAGAAATTGTAATACAGAAAAGGTAAAAAAATACTCACCGGTTCTTGATGCCTCTTTACTAGCGCCTAAATCATTATCAACGGTGCCTACATTTTCTTCAATTGTGTCAGCATGAGCAAAACCTAAAGAGAAAAAAAATTCTCATTCAAAAGAATAAAACATTTTATATCTATTTTTAAAAAATCTACAATTATTTTCAAACAAATATAAGGCTTTTTTATGAGCCTCAATTGAATGAAATTTCTCTCCTTCTGCCTCCGAAAAAAAACAACACTTCCATGAGGAAGCAATTTTTGTTTTGATATATATATATATATATAATTGAAAAAGAAAATACTCACCGATAATTAAAAATATGCCCACTAGGGCAAAGAACAATTTTTTCATCTTTAATGTGGAAAAATTGTGAAAAAAGAACACGTAAATTAATTTTCACCACGACATTCAACAAGCACTGTTATTTTCCGGCGACTGTCACAAAATCAAGCACTGACGAAAAATTTAATAGAAAGTAAAACGATTTTCAGCCAATCATAGGGAACCACGCATATAAATGTGGACCAATCTAACGTGAGTTGGTGGCACGGACAAATACAAATGTCCTCTTCTGATTTGTTCGATATAATACTCAACACGTCAGCCAATGATTATTTCTATTATTCCCTTAGATAATTATTTACCGTCTCTCTTCTTTAAATATTCTTTTTTCAATATTAAACATTTAAAAAAAAAGAAAACGCTAAGACACTTTAATTCCAAACTGTCTTTGCTTCACAAAAATTTGTTTTGTTTTTGTTTTTTAATTAACAGGAAATTGTTGTTGAAAGAAATAAAAAAATTTGAATTATCTGATAATTCGCGCTTTATTCGATAGGCGGCGCTGAGGGGAAATTTCAACTTGGCGGGAAAAAATTATTTATTTGAATTTTTTGCGAAAAGAAAAAAAATTAAATTAGTTATTTTGGAATCTACAATATAATTAATAACTGTATGGAAAAATAAGTAATAAATGTTAATTTACAATAATTAAAAGAAGCATAAATTATTAACATTGTTACAGAAATAATAATATTATTATTATTGTTTTAACAATATTATTATTATTAATATTATTATTGTTATTGAGAGTAAATAAAGAAAATATTTTTTTATTAATATGGTGTAATTATTAAGTTTGAATAAAAATTGAATAAAAACTATATGGCACCTAGGCTATAAATAATTTTAATGCATGATCATTAATGGTCTTTAAGATCTCATTTTTAGATAATACAAAGGCAGGAAATGAATTGGATATACTACAATTTCACGCTCAATTTAGCCCTTATAAATTCATTTTAATTCTATTTAACTAAATATATGCTGTATATTGACAGTAATATAAATATTTGGTCATAAAAAATATATTTGAATTTTTTTTTAATTTTTAATATTTTAATAAAAAATTGTTTTTTTAAATGTAATAAAAAATAAAATATTTCAAATTTATTTTTCAATATTTAAAACATTCAAATTTGACTAAAAATATTTAGAAAAAAAAATTTTTGTCCTGTCTATAAATTTTTTCTTTTTGTAATAAGAATATATCAATATATTCAAAATTAAATTAGAAATATTTCAGAATGATCTAAATTACATTAGAAAAATTAAAAATTGTTTTTAAACTATTTTAATATTTAAAACAATGAAAATCGTATTTAAAATAATTTTTAATATTTACAATATTATAATAAAAATATTCAAAAACATTAAAAATGTTATTAGAAATATCTATTTTATTTGAAGATTTAAAAAATTGTTTTTTAAATAATTTAAATATTTGAAAGTGCATTAAAAATACTTTAATATTATAATAATTAAATAAAAATAAAAATTGTATTTAAAATAGTTTAAAATATGTCAAGTTCACTTACAAAATATTAAAAATATTCCAAATTAAATTAAGAATATTTAAAAATATAACAAATTAAAGTACAAATATTTTTAAATATTTTAAATCGCATTAAAAATATTTAATATATTTTTTTTATATTATTCTAATATGGAAAAACATTAAAAATTATATAAATATTTATAAATATCTATTTTATTTAAAAATTCTAAATATTGTTTTTCAAGCAATTTAAATTATTTAAAATTGCATTAAAAATATTATTTTTTAATGTTAGAATTTATAATAATTAAAAAATAATAAAAATTATTTTAAATATTCCAAATTAAATAAAAAATATTTTAAAATATTCTAAATTAAATTACAAATATTTATAAATATTAAAATTTTTTTTTAAATATTTTAATGTTTTCTTTTCTATTTTTCGTTTTTAATTTAATTTAATTTCTAGCACATTATACACGAAAGGGCATTAAATATTTGTTATACTCGTTTATAATGTACAATAAATAAATTAATATCTAAAAACATTTAAAATGCTTCAATACATAAAATTATTTATAATATTTCTAATTATAATTAAATATACAAAATTAAATTCTTAATAATTGAAAATATTTAAAATAGCATTGAAAATATTTTAATATTTAAAATTATTAAAAATATTTTATAAATATTTTAAATTGCAGTAAAAAAAATTGGTAAAATATTCTCAATTGTATTAAAAATGCCAAAAATTTGTAAATAAATAAAAAATATAAATTTTTGGATTTACAATAAATTATATTATTGTAAATAAATATAAAAGAGAAATAGAGAGAGAGAGAGAGAGAGAAATTTCCTCGTAAAAAATAAATATTGAATATTCAGAAATAGGAAATATCAATAAAAGTATTAATTTATATTTAAAAAAAATAGAAAAATTAAATTTCTCAAAAAAAAATCTCATTTCTCCAAATACAATAATGGTTAAAAGATTTTGTCAAATATGATTTTCATTTATTGAAAATAAAGTGTTATTATTTTATGAAAAAAATAGAAAAGTGAAGTTCCTCATAAAATATTAAATTTCATTTCCTGATGTCATTTCTCAAAATTCGATAATAAAGTATATACAAAAAAAAAAATTTATCTAATTTGGTTTTCATTTTTATTGAAAAACAAGTGTTGTGACAGATCGTCGTTATGGACACAGTACTTATGTGCCTATATGCACATGCATATACATACTATCGGAAGAGCACACCTATTATTTAATTGTATGAAAGTAAACACACTAACACATTTTTAAATATACTCACTTCTATATAATATAGAAAGAGAGAGAGAGAGACATATATTGATCATATATAGAACATATCCTCGGAATAAGTTCCACCCTTGTTGTCATTTACCTTCCGGTCTTCTCCCAGTGCATTCCAATCTTTGTTTCAAACAAAATTCTTTTCTTCACTCATCAATTTTTTCATTTTCTCTCAAATATTTTTTTCCCAAGTAATTTTCATTTAAAAGAAAAAATTCAATTAAACGACAAGATTTTTTATAAATTTTAAAATACTGTTGCGCAGAAAGTTAAGGTAAGATTCAAAAAAAAAGAAAAAGTGTTTACTTTTGAATTAGAGTTTTCTATTTAGTAAAAAAGATTTACTAACGGTAGAATTTAAATTTCTTTTGGTATTATTTCTCTTTTGTATTTCTTCTGTTTTTTTGTATTTTTTTCTTGAAGTAGTTTTTCTTTTTTGTACTTATTTTCTTTTCCGTACTTTTATAGAAATAATTAACAATATTCGATTATTTCTATTTCAATTTTGTAATTTTCAAAATTTATCAACTTTTTTTTCTATTATTATTTCATTCTTTCTTTTATTTATTTTTTTTTGTATTTTCATAGATAAAAATAACAATTTTCGATTGTTAATTTGTAATTTCCAATATTTGCGAACTTTTTTTTCCTTATTTGTATTTTTTTCCTGTTGGTATTTTTTGTATTTTCGTAAATATAAATAATTTTCGTTTCTTTAAAATTTGCAATTTCAAATCAAAAATTTGTAAAATTTTTAACAAGTGCGTGTTTATTTTCCTATACTTTTGAGTAACATCCATTTTTTTGGAATCGAACAAATTTTTCTCTTCTCAAAATTTCTTTTCTCTTGACTGCTCTTTTTTCTAAAGAAAATAATATATTATAAAAATTTATAATATTGAAGCCCCTAAATGGTAGTCGAATTTGAAAAAAAGAAAATAATCATCTAATTCCTTTCAGCCATGTTTCATATACGTTCAGATTTTTGGAGAAATAAATTAGGGTATGTTTTAATTTTCAAATAAAAACAAAAATCCCTTTTTCCTACCATTTCGTGGTTTACAATATTTTTTAAAAATTCTCTCTCTCTCTTCATATTGTTGTAAAAAAAAAGATTTTAATATGTTTCATGACTATTTTCTTATGCATGGCTTATCCTGTTCGATCGTCTAATTTCGAGGTTTGTATATGTCCATGATCGCATTTAGACTGCATTTAGATTTACATTTCACAATTCTAAATTGTCTTGTATTTTTTTCCTTTTTTTTATAATTTATAATTTAATAATTTTTTGTCTGTTATATTCAAATCTAAAACAAAAAAATAAAGTGCGATAATAAATACAGAGATAGAAATATTTCGAAATAATTTGTCAGAATTTGAAATTTCTTTTTCAAAATTGTCTTTCAATAAATTGTCAGTTTAACTATTTTTTTTTCACTAACTACTTTTTTTTATCTCTCTTTCTCTTTTATATTGAAATAATGTACAGATATAATTTCTAAAAATAGAATTAAAGCTGCGGGTTGAAAAAAAAGTTTCTTTCACTGAATAGAAAAATAAGAATCGAGTGTATATATGTAAGTCAATGAAGACATTGGCTTTAAGTTACAGGGGTAGGTTTTATTCGAGGTCGTTGCCGGTTGTTTGTAATTATAAAGTTTTGCATAATTAATATTTCTTTCTCAAAGGCAATGACAATTAATGACCTCGTGGAAAACGAATTCTTATATATTGTGTTCTAATTAAAATAATAAAAGGGCAATTTTTTTTTGCTTCAATTCGAGTTTTTAATAAATAAATGAATAAATAAAATAAAATAAAATAAAATGACAGAATGATACTAATAAATATAATAACAATAAAAATAATAAAAAAGCAAAGTGTATATTTTGCTTATATTTTTATTTATTTATTTCAAGTTAACGGTTAATTTTGAATAAATAAATAAAAATGAAAGAAATAGCAAAATAATAGTAATAATAAAAATAATAACAAGAATAAGAATAAAGATAAAAAAATAACGAAAGTAAAATCAATTAAAATGATATAATAAAAAATAAAGTGAATAATGAAACTAATAATAATAATAAAATAATAGTAATAATAATAATAATAATAATAATAATAATAATAATAATAATAATAATAATAATAATAATACTTCAGTCGACTCTCGTTAAATTGAATCTCAAGAAACAAAGAACAAATTTTCAATTGTCAAGAATTTCATTTATCAAATATATTTTATTTTTCATACAAAAATGTCTTTAAGGGACACAAACTCTTGAAAAATGCCATTTAATCAAAAGTTTTATTATCGAGAGTTGATAATATGAATAAGAAAAAACTAGAAGTCTTAAAAATAAAAAGAATTAAATAATCGTTATGTAATTTTATTAATTCAAATTATTAGCATTATCAGAAACAAAATTAACATGAAAACAAATAATAAAATTAACTAAATGGAATTTTGTACTAATGAATTTGTCTTCAGTCCCCTTGAAGAAATTTTAGAAATAAACATAAAATTAAAAAAATAAATATTGAAAGTGTTTATCGAGTTAAATTTAGAATTTACTGTAAAAACTATAAAAAGTCTTGAATTTAAACGATGAATATATTGCCACGAGTTAGAAATTAAAATTGACACACCCAAAATGGCACTCCTTTTTTTTCTCCTATGTAAAATAATATTTTTCTTTTGGAAGTATAATTAAATTGCAAAAAAAAAGGAAAGAACTTTTTCTATTCATTCATTGATTAACGCAGTTCGTAATTAAATTTGAAATTTTTTTTTATTGTATAAAAAAATAATGGAAAATAAATGTTATAGTTAAACTATATTGCATGTTAAATGAATAATTATTAACAATGTTAGTCAGTTATCATTTATAGGTCATTATTTATATGGAAAAAAAATAAGATCGTCTCGTATGATAATTATCTTATATTGCATATAATGTAAAGGTTGCCTCTCTCATAATCAATTTCTAGCAACTTTTTATTTTTGTCGCCCTTTCTGCTTAAATATTAAAAAGTTTTTCGCGCAACAATGTTGTTCGGAGAATTTAAAAATTCGTTCAATTGAAATTTTACTAGAACAAAAATTAAAGATTATTATTATTATTATTATTATTATTATTATTATTATTATTACTATGGAAAATGTATTACAATTACAAAACGTTTTATTTTCAAATTTGAATTTTTAAATAAATTCATCAAAATTTGAAAAATTCACTTAAGTAAATATTTAATTATTATTGTTTATATTTTCAAAAATTTTTAAATTATTCTTTGGAAGAATTAAATTATTTACATAAATAATAAAACTTTTCGTAAGAATTCAAATATTTTCATAAATAGTAAAATTCTTCGCATAAATTAATTAGTTTCAATACAATTTTAATTAAATTTCACGAAAGAATTCAATTATTTTCTGAGATTTACATAAATCTAATGAAACAATTAAAATATTTAGTTCCTTCGCAAGAATTAAATTAATTCTATGAATAATAAAAATTTTCACAGAAATTCAATAATTATATTGAAAACAATAAATTTTAATAAACTTCAACAATAAGGTTTTTAATTATAATTTTGAACAGAAGCGATTATTTTAAAAATTTGAAAGAAATTCTTCACAAAATTCAATTACTTTCAAAATTTTTAATTAAAATTATTAAAGAAAATGGATTATTTAAAAAAAATTCTTTGCAATTTATTTTAAAAACTTGAAAGAAATTCTTTATAAAATTCAATTACTTTGAAAATTTTTAATTAAAATTATTACAGAAAATGGATTATTTAAAAAAATTCTTTGCAATTTACTTTAAAAACTTGAAAGAAATTCTTTATAAAATTCAATTACTTTGAAAATTTTTAATTAAAATTATTAAAGAAAATATAGAATATTTAAAAAAACATTCAAAGAAATTTTTCAAAAGAATTTTATCAGGATTTTGAAAATTTTTAATAAAATTCTTTCAAAACATTCAATTATTTAAAAAAATTATGTTAAAATTCTTTAAAACAATTTAATTATTTTTATAAATTGTAAGATTATAGAAAATCGATATTTTTTGGTATTTTAGAGTAATTTTAATAATTTAATGGGACAAGAAAAGTAAAAATAAAAAAGGGAATTACAATCTCCGATATCTTTTTTACATTCTTTTAAATAAATTTATATTTTTTCTAAAAAAAATATTTTATCACTCGGTTGTTCTTAAATATTTAATAAAACATTGAATTTAATGACTCGAAATAATCGTTAAATTCAATGTTGTGTATTTTTTCTGTTTCTAAACAAAATTTCCCTAATTTTTCCCATTATTTTTCCTTTTTGACTCCTCTATAAAAAATAGTACTCGATTTCTTTTTTTTTGTCTTTTCTATATAAAAACAAATCGTTTTCGTTTCTCGCGTGTCCTTCAAATTCTCTACTAAAAGAGTTTCTATATCTAGATGTATAAAATTGCAATAGTATGAAATAAGAATGAGTCTCTCGTTACCTGTTTGATGAATACTTTATATATTTCTGTTCTTTTCTAGTCTATATATTGAAAAGTCGTGTTTTCTTACCTAATACTTTGCAAGAGCATTTATTACCACATTGACTGTGGATATTGCGTAAAACTGAGTCACACTTTACTTTTTTCAGATGTTCAATAGGCCGCAGAGTGCTACCACGAGGCAGGAGACTGAGATGATCAATAAGGCCCAACGGGCCATACATTCAGCCACGGACAGCATCGAAAAATTACGTCTTCTCTGCCTTTCCAGGGGTGCTAATGGCATCCTTGGTCTGGGGAGGTAAGAAAATGCATTATTAGTCACTCGTAAAATTGAAAAATTATTAACTTCAAAAATTTCACTAACCAGAAAAATTAACAACTAAAAGATTTAAAATCGAAAAACTTAAAACTATATAATAAATGATTCGAAACCAAGGAAGCTTAAAACTAAAAAACTTAAAACTAAAAACAGAAACGTAATTAATAATTTAAAAAAATGATAATTGGACAAATTATAAATTGTAGAGTATTTCGACGAATGGACGATGATGGGAATAAACAATTGAATCTGGAGGAATTCACAACTGGAATAGCAGACACAGGACTCGAACTATCCGAAGATGAGATAAATGATCTTTTTCAAAAATTGGATACCGACGAAAGTGGGTCAATTAGTATCAACGAATTTATCGTTGCAGTGAGAGTAAGTTTTTCTCTCTTTGGAAATTAAAAAGAAAAGTGGCAGTAAATTCAAAAAACAATAAATAAAATTGTTTTTTCTTTAAATTAAAATTGAAATAAAAAATTTAGTAGTAGAAAAAATAATAAACTAATTCTAAAATTGAAAAAAAACATTTTTTCCCTTTCAATTAAAATTAAAAATTCATTGTCGTAAAAAAGTATCTGACTATTTAATTAAATGATTTTGTAAAATTAGCAAAATAAAATCTTTTTCCTTTTAAATTTAAAATTCAGAAATTCATTGATTTTGAGTAAAATTAAAAAATTCGTTCTATGAAAAATAATTGTACATTGTTTTTATAATAAACAGCCACCGATGAACGACAGTCGTAAAAAAATGGTCGATCAAGCATTTCAAAAAATGGACAAATCCGGCGACGGGCAAATTACAATTGAAGATTTGCGGGGTATTTATAATGTCAAATGCCATCCACGATACATAAGCGGCGAAGAGTCGGAGGAAACTATTTTAAATAAATTTTTAGAAAACTTCGAGAATGGAGCCACCACGGATGGAGTTGTAAGTTAATTATTATCATTCGCAACAATAATAAACATTGAGTCACTCTCGAGATCCATCAGTTTGAATATTTTAATATTATGATCCGTTTTTCCTGTAATTTAAAAGAAATATTCAAATTTAAAAAAAGAATTAGAGAATTATAGAAAAGAAAAGATAATAAATAAAAATAATAAATATTTCTCTATTTAAATATTATTGATAGATTTTTCCTGAAAATCAAAAATTAATATCAACTTTACTAAAATGGAGAAAAAGCAAAAATAATAAATATTATTTTATTAAATATCAATATCGATGGACTTTTCCTGCAATTTAGAATAAAAAATGTCATTAAACAAGAAAATTGAGAGTGAATAGAAAATAAAACATTTTTTCATATTAAAAGTCATTATTGACGAATTTTTCCGGAAACAATATCATTGTCGATGGATTTTTTCTGAAATTCAAAAGAAAATATTATTAAATAATAAAATAGAGAATGAATAAGGAATAAAAAATATTTCTGAATTAAATATCATAATCGATAGATTTTGTTCCTGAAATTTAAAAGCAAATGTTATTTAAATAATAAAATAGAGAATGAATAAGGAAATAAAAAATATTGCTGAATTAAATATCATAATCGATAGATTTTGTTCCTGAAATTAAAAAGCAAATGTTAATAAATAAGAAATAAAATAATAAAAATAGTAAATCAAAGAGTAAATCAAAATTATAACAAATTTTCGTATCAAATATCAGTATCGATAGATTTTTTCCTAAAATTCAGAAAAAAACTGCGTTATTAAATAAACTAATAGAAAACAAAACACATTTCTTAATTAAATATCATATAATCGATATGGACTTTTCCTGAAATTCAAAAGCAAATGTTAGTAAATAATAAATAAAATAACAAAAATAGTGAAGAAAATAATAAATCAAAACGAAACCAAATAAAATTAAATTTCCAAATTAAACATCATTATCGATGGATATTTTTTCAGATTCCCAAACAAATTCTTTATTAAATAACATAAAAATAGAGAATAATTCGAAAATGAAAGTGAATAATTATAATTTAATTCTATTTATTAAAATATCAGGCAATTGATAGATAAACATTTCCAATAAATAATATATATCGTAAAATAAATATTAAAGATTAATTTTTTCTTTTTAGGTCACTGAGGAGGAATTCATGAACTATTACAGTGCTATCAGCGCAAGTATCGATAATGATGCTTATTTCGACTTAATGATTCGTAATGCCTACAAATTGTAATTTAACACAAAAAAAAGAAGACAAAAATTTCCTTCATAAATTTATAAACCATAATAATAAATCCTATTAAACAATTAAAACTCCATCAAATTTATATATCAATCGAAACAAATCGAAAAACATTAAAATTTGTATATTATTATTTATTTAAAGAGATAAATATTGAACTATATAATTACAAAAAAATATTGCTGTATAATTAAAAAAAAATAAAAAAATATTGCTATAAATATAAATTACTAATTGAATTTGAAAAAAAAATCGTGTAACGATTAATACGAAAATAGTTTGAAAACAGTTTCTTTACTAAAAAAAGGGAAAATTGTACTTTTTTCTCTATTTGAAAAGGGAAAAAAAATTGCATCGGCCGGGAATCGAACCCGGGCCGCCCGCGTGGCAGGCGAGCATTCTACCACTGAACCACCGATGCTGATGTTAATACTCCGATTATTTCTTGTAAAGTCCTGGTTCCTTGACCTTCTTCTAATTTGCGAGGAAAATTCCCCTTAAATATAAATTTACAAATTAGTAATTTTACTCCAATAGTTTCCTTCAATATTTTAATATTCGTCCTGTAAAATTATTAAACTTTCTCTGAGAAATAGCGTCGTTAAAATTACTATTTGTAAATATAATAAGAAAATAAACAATTTAATAACATATTTTCTTTTTATTTACCGCAATTAAATAAAGATTCGTTTTTTTAACTTTTTGTTTAGATTTTTTTACGGGAGAAACAGTACGGGATTTTAAAAAAACAAATATTTACTTCCATAGAAATAAATATTTATCTTCTACATATATATATATATCTTTGTAGAAAAATTCTTTTAGGAAAATCAGAGCTTTTATTTAACGAAAAGAAATAAAAGACGATAAACTCACACACTTGAATATTGAATTTAAAGGGAAGGGATGATACGGATTATATAAGTGTTTGGAAAAAAGATTTATTCAGTCATTCAAGTATCGTACAGTCTAGCGGGACTAAAAACAAAAATACTCACCGCGTTTCCTCATCGCCTTTGTACTTCTTGTATATATACAAAAAAAAATCGTGCGTTGAACCATAAAATTTTCGATATCGGAACTAATTTCTCACATAGAATTCTAAATTCTCTTGGTATTCATTATTATAATCATCCTGCATGTACTTTTATTTCATTTCATTTCAAATATTTCGTGAATATTCTGTGAAAATATAATTCTCAATAAATTTCCTCATGGACGCTTGTGTATTTTGAGGTTAAGTTTTATCCGCAAGGTCCGCAAAAGTTAAATCTCCAATAAGTAACCAGTGTTTTTTGTATTAAATACAATAAAAATGAAGTTTACGATTCTATTCATCGTTTCCATAGGTGAGTATTTTCATGTTTCACTTATTTTCTCATTTAAAAACGTTAAATTACAAAAAAAATCGTTATTGATATTATTGAATTTGCAATATGAATCGCAGGATAATGAAGAGTGGGGGAAGTTCCAAAGGACTACGTGATTCGAATTTGAAAAACTGAATTATTTTCATAATTAATGTTTGCATATATAATTTTACACTCTTCATATTAAGTACGATTCGTTTTCGTATTTTGATTTTTTTTTAATATAAATTAACAATTAGCAATCAATGGCGATCTGAAATTCTGAATTGGATTCAATTTTCGAAATTATGGTTGTTGGTATGACTGATTTAGTGCAAAATTCGAATGCTAACCTTAAACTTTTTTAGTATTTAGTTTGTTTATGGTCTTTCTTTGTTTATAAATTATGTGATTTGTAATTTATTGCAATTATTGCAAAATAGTTCCTGTATGAAAATTCGTTTTTATGTTAGAAAAAATTTTCTTTTACAATAAATCGATATTTCTTATTCGACAAGGTATATATTTTAAAAAATTTATTGATTTATTATATTCTTTTTGTTTATGTGAGGTTATGTTTCTTATTTGTTCAATACAAAAAATGCTAAAAACTTAAAAATTAAATATATTTTATAATCTTTCTCGAAATAATTTAATTTCAGACTAAAACGTATATTTCAAAATTATCAAATTGAGAATTATTTTCAAAAATAATAAAATCACGTCTTTCCTTCTGCTTGTTTCCTTTTTTTTGCGAAAAGAAATTTAATGCACGAATATTGAATGAAATTGATTAAATTATTTTTTAACATTGTTAACATCTTTCAATATATTATACGATTATGTCCACGTGAATTACATTCGTATCAATAATTATCTGATTTTTTTTCTTGACTCATTGCCCGTACTTTGACCCTCGACCGTGTGAATGCAATGAAATCGCTTCATCACATTTCTTAATAGCACAAGAAAAAATAAATTTTTTTCGTGCGAAAAAAATAAATTTCAACAATTATTTCTACATTCTCTAAATTAATGAATTTGCACAGGAAAAAACGAAAATATTCCATTACTACTTTATTATCTCCATAGGCAGAAAAAAAAAATTGTTTCCTTTTTGTCCGAATTTTTAATTCGACAATAATTTATATAGAAACAGGTTTAAAATGCGTCATTCATTGTAAATTTTTCCTGCTGTGCCATCGCTTAATTTTAACCTGTAGAAATAATTATTATTTTTGGTGAATTTAATTAATTTAATTTGTTTTGCAGGTTTTTTCAGTCAATGTTTTGCACAGGACAATATTGAAAATGCGAATGATGCGTTAAATAAAATTAATTCAATCGTCGATATACCGGAATTGAAAAATATTAATGCGTCTGCATTGCCAGTGCAGGAATTTGAGAATGTAATAAAGAAGAAGTGCGAGAAGAATGGAGGACCAACGGCTTATGAGACGGCGAAAAAGGGAATTTTAGATTTAGGTGCTTGTGTAACGTCACTTGTTAATGTCACGCAATTAAATAAGGAAATCGAAGACGCTAAACCCACTGGCGATTTGGACGAAGTTTTCGCTAAATATTGTCGAAAATCGACAATTCTAAAGCAATGTGTTCGCAATTGGACGACAGCATTGAAACCTTGTCTTGAACCTCCTGAACAGGCGCTTGAACCAATTGTTCTTAATATTACGAACAGTCTTTTGGATTTTATTTGCTTCAAGGAGGGCGATCGAATCGCTTGTAAGATCTCTTTATTTTAATTCTTTAATTTTCATAATTCTATAATTTGTAATTTCAATAATTTCAATTTCAAATAATTTAATTCTTACATAGAGTTTGACTAGAATTTTATAATACTTATGTGAAAATAATTGAACTCTTTTTAATTATTTCAATTCTTTACAGAAGAAATTTATTTAAGTTCATGAATTTTAATTCATGAATTGAATTCCTTTTAATTATTTCAATTCCTTACAAAAGAAATTTATTTAAGTTCATGAAAATAATTAAATTCCTTTCAGGAAATAAATTAAAAATGTTAGAAAAATAATTAAACTGTTATAAATAATTTTATCAAGCTTTTTTTCAATTAATTGAACTCTTTCCAAGAGTTTTATAAAAATTTGTATAATAAATTGAATTACTTCTAGAAATTTTATTCATTTAAGAAAATAATTAAATTCTTGCGAAGAATTTTGCTAAAATTTTTTTAAACAATTAAAATTTTGTGTAGAATTTCATTTAAATTCATGAAAATAATTAATTCCATCGAAAAAATTGATTATTGATGAAAAAAACTAAATTATTTCTAAAAATTGTATTTTTGTGAGATAATAATTTAATTCTTGTGAAGAATTTTGCTACAATTTTCTAAAATAATTGAATTTTTGTGAAGAATTTCATTCAAATTCATGAAAATAATTTAATTCAATCGAAAAAATTGTATTTTTGTATGTAAATAATTTAATTCTTGTGAAGAATTTTACTACAATTTTTTTTTAAATAATTGAATTTTCGTGAAGAATTTCATTCAAATTTATGAAAATAATTTTTTTTTAAATTATTTCTAAAAATTGAATTTTTGTATGTAAATAATTTAATTCCATTGAAAAAATTGTATTTTTGTATGTAAATAATTTAATTCTTGTGAAGAATTTTGCTACAATTTTTTGAAATAATTGAATTTTTTCTAAAAATTTATTATTTTTCAAAATAATTGAATTTTTTCGAGAAAAATTATTATTTTTCAAAATAATTGAATTTTTTCGAAGAATTTTTGTAAATCCATAAAAACAATTAAATTCTTTCAAAAAATGTGTTATTAATAAAAATAATAGAATTCCTTTGAGAAAATGTATTATTTATGAAAACAATTGAATTTCTTCGAGAAAATTTATTATTTTTTATAATAATTCAATTCCCGAATAGAAATTTATTCAAATTTATGAAAATAATTGAACTCTATTGAAAAAATTTATTATTATTGAAAATAATTGGATTTTTTAAAAAACATTAATTCAATATTTCTGAATATAATTTAATTTTTTTGGAGAATTTTTTTCCAATACAAAAAATTTGAATTCTTTAAAAAAAATGTATGATTTATGAACTTAATTTAATTCTACCGAACAATTATTTTCTAAATCATGAAAATATTTGAATTCTTTTAAGAAATTAGATGAAACTTTAGTAAAATAGTAAAATTATTTCGTGGAATTCAATTAAAAGTGTTTTAATAATATTCAGATTCTAATATTATTTAAATTTTTAGGAATAATTGAAGTTAATCTAGAATTTTTTTTTATAAAAATATTTTAATTCTTGCAAAGAATTTTCCTAAAATTTTTGAAAATAACTTAAATTCTCTTGAGGAATGCTTTGAAAATTTTATTAAAAATAATTAGATTCTTGTAATTAATTGAAATTTGTTAAAACTAACAGTTAATTTATAATTAATTTGTTATTAAGTGGATTTTTATAAATTTTAGTTTATTTTTTTCTTTGAATAAAATTAATTAATTATTAATTTTTTATTAATAGATACTAAAAATACTGATGGAACATTTTTTCTCTTCCTTTAGTGTTTATCTCAACCGATGGGCCGAAATGTTTCCAAGATAAACAATTGGCGATTCAACAATGTCTTAATTCCACATACGGAGAAAGTGTTCAAAATATCAGCTCAAATGTGAATAATATTTCGGAAATGACTCTACCACTTTTTGTCCTAGATCACAAAAGTTGCAGGTAATTTTTGCTAATCAATTTTTCTTTTAATTTAACATAAATTTGTAATTACTCAAATTTAAATTCATTTTCTTCTTTTAATGGTAAAAATAAAAAATTTCTATTTAAATTTGATTTCAATTTTAACGATATAGGTGAAATTGCAAATTTTCTAATTACTAAATTACAATTTAAATTTAAAATTCCTTTTTTTAGCGATATGATAATTTTTCGAAAACTTTGTAAATTTATACTTAACTGGTGAATTTAAATTTAAAATTTTCATTTCGTTTTTTCAGCGATCTCGTAAAATTGCAAGTGTGCGTGGTGAAAGAATTGGAGACTTGTGACGATCAAACGCCAGCCAATATTGCCGAAGCACTCTTTAATTTCGTGATAAGAGTAACACCTTGCGAAAAATTGCTAGGTACATCGTATGAAATAACTGTTAATAAATTACTTTCCAGAGAAGCACCATTATCATCATCGACAATAATCAAATCGTCAATTCTCTTCTTAATAATTTTACCCTCAGTATTGAGAATTATTTAAAGCAAATATTTACCAAAAAAAGAAAAAGAAATATAATTTCATGTTGACGATGACTTCATACAAACGCGACGAAAAAAATGGACAAATATCACAAAACTATTACTAAACTAAATTCCATGAAAAAATAGTTAAAATTGAAAAAAAATCTAGAATATTTTTTGTTCTAAAATTGAGACTCTTTGATTAGATAATTTTTTTTATCTAAACATAGAGAGAGTGAGTGAGTTGAGGTCAAAAGATAAAATTGCTTTCGCTCTGACATGAGTTCGTGAACTTTTGAAGAAAACTTTTCTTCTTTTTACATTAAAATTTCAATAATGACCGATTCTTGATCATTTATACAGCTAATCATTTTTGAGATTAGATAAAGTTAAACGTTCTGTTCGATATTACACGACGGTAAACATATTTAATTCCGTAAGATAATTCCTTATAATATATAGTTTCCATTTTCTTCTAGTCTCTAATTATATTTTTTACTAAGTAGCTTATTAACCAGAATACGTATTAAAAAAGTTTTAATTATTCTCCTAATTGTTCAGTTATTATTGTTTTCGCGATAATTTATTAAATATTATTTATTTAAATATAATCCATATTTAACTTATGTTAAATTTAAATTAATTTGAAAATGAATTGTAATTAAATTAAATTTAAAGTTAATCAATAAAATTTAATTTAAATATTTGAATATTAAAAATAATAAAATTGAAGAATAGGAATTTATTAAAATTAATTATTACATTAAAAATTAGAGTAATATTAAAAAAAAATTACAAGTTCATCATTTCTAAATATTGTTCGCAGGATTATAATGGACTTCTTCGCAAAAAATCTTCTTACAATTTATCATTTTCTATTTTTGTGGACTTGGCCCCCGTTTTGACATTAAGGTTTAAAAAAGAAAACAAAAGCAAAAAAAAAAGAATAATAATTGCAAATTTGTAAGCATTTAGAAAAAATATTCTACTGCATGTGTCTTGAAAAAAATTTTTTTTTTCATGTCAGTCGCATGCTACACTGTGATTAAATTTTTTTCACTTTTTCTTTTTTATTCGAATAAAAAAAAAAAGAGAAATATTTTTACTAGCATAAAATAAGTATATAGTTTATAATATTATTAATATTTTCACACTAATTTACATTCGCTTCTTTAATCGTAACATTTTCTTTTCTCTCGAAAATTAGAACAAAATAACATTCTAAATTTTTAACATTTATTTATAGTTAAATAATTAATTAGTAATTAAATTATTAATTAAAGATTTAAAAATTAAAGAAATAAAAAATAAAAAAACTTAATTAGAAATAATTAAATGTTAATTGAAAAATTATAAAACTAACATAATTTTTTAAAAAGGGATTTCACTTTTTAACATTAAAACAAATTGAAAATAAACTTTTTGCATGTCAAAGGGATGAGCAAGTTTTTTTTTAAACTAATGTGCCTTCATGTACTAATATTTACTTATAGAATATTTTACAGCATGCAACCATTTTTGTAATGCCAAAGGATACAATTAAGACAATTTGTATAGAAATGTAAAAATTATATACGAAAATAAGCATTGTTTGTTATTTTTAATAATAATTATAAAATTGTTACACTTTTCTACGTTTCTCACTTTTTCTATAAGAAATTTTTACTTCATTTAAATATATATATAAATTATGAACAATTTCTTAAATTTCTGTAAATTAGAATTAGAAAATTTTCTAAACTGTAAAATAATATTTTTCGACAAATAAACAATAATAATAAAAAATTTTGCAATTATTACTAATTATCTATTTCTGACACATTTATAAGATTTATATTAATCCATAATTAATTATCAATGTATTTATTATTTTAGTTTTAAACAATTGTTTATTATTTTTTTTTCCTTTTAAAACGATTTGAAATTTCGCGCGCATAACAATTTGAATTTTCCCGGCATTCAAAATTCGTGAATTTTGAATTTTCGCGGTTTTGAATTTCCGGCTTTGAAACATTCGGAGAGTTGAATTTTTTTTCGATGTTTTGAACATTCTAGGAATCAAACATACGATGTTTTAAATTTTCTAAAGAAATTCTACGATTTTGAGTTTCGGTACTTTAGTTTTTTTTCTCTCAAATAATAAATTAAGTTACAAAATAAAAATTGCGAAATTTAAAATTCCCGCCTCTATTATAAAGAGCTGCGCGAAAAT
Source organism: Leptopilina myrica (nomen nudum) (assembly GCA_032872475.1). NCBI lineage: Eukaryota > Metazoa > Arthropoda > Insecta > Hymenoptera > Figitidae > Leptopilina > Leptopilina myrica (nomen nudum). The sequence goes on along the minus strand of CM065465.1, from coordinate 27,705,705 downwards.
GTGCGCACTTCACAGTACACATGCGCAAAACTTAAGTATTCGTTCATTTGTAATTTTTTATTGGTCGAGAAATAAACCGCCCACAGGAAAGTTTGGCGCAAAAGCAAAGATTCCTTCGTGCATTTTCGAGAAGAATCGTTAAAATTCGTTTAATATAGCGAGCACGACGGTGTACTTGAGGAGAGAAGGCCCTGGCTGGCTTACTCGACGTGTATGCTTTGAAATTCCGCAACATGTTAATGAGTTTTTATCAAATTTTTATTAAAAATTCATGCAGTGTATTCAGTATACGAAAGAAAATTTATAGTGCAAGACATTTACCTTCTTGATCGAATATTTTCTTTAGTGTAAATTGTGCAATAAAGGAGTGTTTGAAGAATGCCTGGGAAAGGGAGTAGAAAAGGAAAATTTGGTGAGTAATCACATGATATTTTATGTATACGTACATTCTTTGTTTTCGACAAAGTGATGTGTTTACTCTTTGTTTTGAGAAAAATAAAATAATTCAAAAATTGGAATCTTTGACGGGGGAGGGTGGAAAAAGAATTGTGTAATGTGAGAACATGATTGCTACATTTGGCAAGACAAATCATCCGTTTGATTCGCGCGGCCTCGTTTATTCTTACGTCACGGATTTTATATTATTTTTATTGTCATTTATTGTTTGAATAGTCGAATTGTTTATTGATTCGTGGCTAATTGGAGTGAGGGAATTTGATAGTTTCATTATGATCTCGAGAGAGGAGTTGAAATCGTGAATGTTTTTCGCTCCTATTTCTCTTGTCCTTTAGGTGTAAGCTCCATGTGACTTCCATGCTTTCGCACATGGAAGGACGTCATGCATTGCGTAGGCAACTATTTTCTACGTCAATCGTTTTTTTATATCATCCAAAAAGAGAAAAATACTCTCTAAGCGATAGTGTAGAATTAGAAATAAAGAAATTTTAGGTTATGTTCATAGTTTTAAACGTCAAAAATTAATATTTTTATCGAAATTCGTGGAATAATGTACAATATGGATGATATTAATTTTGATAATAATGAGACTGCAAATTCCACATATTGAGAAAAATGAGATAAAAGAAACGTGTCTTTCGATAAAAAGGGAATTATTTTTTTTTAATCTTATTTTATTACAAGTTTTCCACGTGCGACCTTAGAAATTCAGTTATTGATTTGCAATTACAAGGATGCATTTTACGCAGATTTGCTATTTATTTATAAATTCTTGAAATTTATTTAATTGGAATAAAATCATTTTTACAATGTAAATAATTTATTTATCTATTAGTACCTATTATTATTATTTTGACATATTATTACTGTTTTTACTATTATTATTATTATTTTCATTTATTCTCCTTTCTTAAATGAACCATTTTTCTTACGTCACGACAGAAACAGAAAGTGTAAATTGAATCTAAAATTATAAATTTAAAATTGTCTGAATGTCAGAAATAGCAGCTGCTTAAAATATGCTAAGCCAGAGAAACTTGTTCTCCTTTTTTTTAAAGATCAAGAACTATTGGGAAATACCAGAAAAAAAAAGTTTTAAAACGACTAATGGAATTTTTGTTATTGTATGTTTAAAAGAAACGTCAAATATCTTTTGCTGCGAGATTTAATATTATCTCTTATTAAATTATATTTTTCTTGATAACCTTGACTTTTTTTCAGTAATTTAATATTTACTCGCGAACCATATTGTTTCATTTCTTTTGAAAACGATACAATTGCGTAATTTTTTTTTTGTTTAATTACACACGGGGAATTTTTGCTAATTCTCTATTTTCAATATTAAATCCAGTTTAGCCGGAATTTATGCAACACACAGATGAAGTAACAGCTGGTTTGATTTAATCTTATGTAATAACATTTGTAACATTCACTTTTCACGCGTCTATTTCCCTTTCGAAAATATTAATTCAATCCGAAAGGCTAACTAAAAAAAAAAATTTGGAATAATAATTTTGCCACGAACAAGAAGCTAAAATATTCAAAACAAAATTTTTTATTTTACGAATTAAATTTCAAATGAATTTTTATTTATTTAGTTTATAAAAGAAAATTTTTAATAAATAAGAAATAAAAATATGTTTTTTGTAAAATTGGTAAAGGGGTTAATTAATTATTATTTTTTTTTTGGAAGAGAATTAATTTTAGAAAATTCGAAAAAAAATTGCAGGTCACGGCGGGAAGAGGACGGAGGGAACTTCCGATGAGGATTCGGTTAATGATGCTTGTAGTGTGACGAGTGGATTGTCGGATGCAAATATCGTGGAAGAAGTTAATGATAATGAGGTGGATGAACCTTCTCAGCAGCAGGAGGCATTTGAGGAGAATTTAAGGGACGCAATCGATGGATTGACGCAAAAAAGTGCCAAGGGACGAACAAATTGCTTTCAGGGGATTGAGAAAATTTTTGCCACTAAATATGTTCCTGATTTTGTTGAGGATCGAAAAATGACCATCACTGATGCAATTGAACGTGGATTGAAGAAGGGTCGCGGCGAAGAACAATCGATTGCCGCAAGATTAAGTACATTACTTTGCGTTCAATTGGGAGCGTTTGAGAGTGCCGAAACTGTTTGCAAGGAAATAAAATCGACACTAATTTGCATTGCCAATGATAATTCGGCGTCGACTAATGCAAGATCAGAGGTGAGTTCTAAAAAAAAAAAGTTCTTAACAAAAAAAAAATAAAAATTACGTAAATAATTTCCTTTTTCTTCTATATTAAAAACTGACTTTCTTTACAGTGCTGCTGGGCTTTGGGTTTAAATCAATTTTTCTCGGGGAACGATTCTGGTGACACTATTGAAATAATTCAATTGCTTTCGACAATTTTTTCCGGTTCATATTTAAAAGGCAATGGCGCATTGCCGACAATTTCGGCTGATGTGGCGGCTCTTCATGCGGCAGCAATTTCCTCGTGGACTTTACTTTTGACGGTCATGTCGCCTTTTGATATTTACAATCTACTTGGAAGCAATCGCTCCAATACTTGTATGCCGTAAGTGATTTTTCGCAGATTTAGAAAATTGAATAAAAAATTAAAGAATATAAAATATTTTATAAAACAAAATTTGTTAATCGATCTAAAAATACTTTTACACTAATTATTTGTTATTTAAAGTAATTCTGTTGTTTTCCGATTGCTCACAAATTAAGAAAACTTAAATTTTCTTTTTATTTATATCAATTTTTTTCCGTCTTCTGCAATTTTAATGTAAAACACTTTTTTCTTCGTCGCAGATCTTTGAGTCGTTTGCGAGAGTTGCTCGAGTCACCGCATCTTGACGTGCGTCTATCTGCTGGCGAGGCATTGGCAGTAATTTTTGAGCTTGGTCGTGAATTTTGCGATGACTACGAACAAGAATGGGCACTTGAACTAGTTGAGATGCTCAGAGATCTTGCAACAGATTCCAACAAGTACAGAGCAAAGAAGGATCGTAAACAACAACGAGCGAGTTTTAGAGATATTCTACGCTATATCGAGGTATTTATTATTCAAATAAAAAAAAAACAATTGCCACAGTGCAGAGAAATTAGAAACAAGTTTGGAAATTTTATTAAAAGTACTGGAAAAATATCCAAATTTATAATTACTACTATAAATTCTACTTTTTATTATAGAGAAATATTTTTTGAAAACATAACAAAATTTTAACTCTTCATGAATTTCTTTTTTTTGTTTTTACTATAAAAAAATTGTCTAACCTTTTAATCACAAATTTTGAAGGAATATTCTTTTATTCAATTCAATTTTCATGTAAATTTAAGTTAAAAGAATAAAAATACAATTTAATTTTATTTCTGTCACAAATAATTTAATTCTACTACAAGTTTCTTTAAATTGGTAATTATAATTAACTTAGAAAAATTTTTAGCTAAAAACAGTTGGAATTTTCGAAAAAATAGAATTTCAGAAGATTAAAAAAAAAATTTAAAAGACTCATTTGAAGTGTCAAAATTAATAATTAGATATTTATTTTAAAGCTGTTTAAGTTTTTAATTCTACTAAAAAGAAATGGAAAGAAAAAAATTATGTTTCTCAGAAATTTTAATTTAATTTTTTAAAGATATTTGAATTATTATTGCAATTATATTAAAGATTTCTCAAATTACAATAGAAATTTTGTGAAATTAAAGTAAAAATTAAATTTATTAAAGAATTTCTTTAGAAATTTGGAAAAATCGAATTTTCAAGAATTTTTATTTGAATTGTAATTGAATTTTACAAGAAGTTATAAAAAAAATTTAAATTTTTTAAAAATCTATTTAAAAAACTGATAAAATATAGATTAAAAAAAAAATATTTCGGTTCTATTTTTTTTAAAGAATATTGAAATTTTTATAATCAAATACTCCAAATTTTTTGAAATAATTGAAATTTCTGGAATTTTATTAAAAACAATTGAAATTTTACAATATTCTATTAAAAATAATTACAATTTTTTGCAATTTCTGAATAAAAATATTTTCAAAGAATTGGACTTAAATTCAATTCAAAGAATTTAAATTTAATAAATTATCTAATTTGTATCTCAAGCAATTTAATTTGGAAAGAGTTGCAATTAAAATTTTGTTTAACTAATCATTGTTAATTTCAAAAATTTTAAATTTAATAATTAAGTTCTTAAGTAATTAAAAAGAATTAATTAATTTTAAATAAATTAAACATTTTTTAACAATAAATTAAAGTTTTTAACTCCTTTTTTTAATTCTCATAAGTAAGGACTTAAACTATTTCATTTCTATTTTTCGAAGAAAATTGAATTTTTATAATCAAGTAAATGAAATTTTCTAAAATTCTATTTATAGTAATTAAAACATTGCAAAAATTCTATTAAAGTAAATGTAAATTAAATAATTAATTAATTGAAAATTATATTTTATAACAATTTAAGGTAAAAAAAATTCAATTATAGAAATAATTGAATTTTTTCAGAATTTTATTGAAATTTTTCGAAAAACATCAAATTTTAAAATAAATTGAATTTAATAATTGATCGACACTGATTCTAAAATAATTTAATTTCAAAAGTGTAGTAATAAATTTTTGTTATTAAAATTTAAAATAAGCCATTATTCATTTAAATAAGAAGCTATTTGCTCTAAATAATTTAATAATTGGTTAATAATTTAATTTCTAAATAATTCCTCAAGATTAATTAATTTTAAAAGATTTAAATGTAATACTTTTTAATAAACAGATATTTTAGAATATTTTATTCTTAATTCTGCTAAATTAAAATTCTTAAAATTTTTAATTTAATTTTTTAAAGATAATTGAATGCAAAAATAATTGATGATTTTTTCAAAAATTTTATTTAAAATATAATTGAAATTTCACAAGAATTTTATTAAATTAAATTAAATAAAGATTTATTATTATTTATTACCACTTTAAGATTTAAATTAAATTTTTGGATTATAAAAAATTTCCTTCTTTTAAATTGAACTCGCGTTAAATTGTTTTTAACTCTGAAAAATGTTGTAAAGCGAAAATTTTAATTTTAAATTGAAATTAATTTTCCATTTTTCAGGATGATATTACACCGGAAATGCACATAAAATTCGGCAAAGAAGTCTTGTATCTAGAGGGTTGGTGCGCACGAACACAATATAATGCATGCTGTCGACTTCTTGGTCCGGGAATAAATATTCATCTCTCTGAAAATCAACTCTTGCGGGAAATCTTTCATCTTGGAAATCGTGTCTTGCCAGTGCCGACAACGCAAAAAACCACCAAACTCGAAAAGGTTGTTAATTTAAAAAAAAAACAAAATTTATACTTCTTTTATGTTTGAAAAAGACTTTGTAATATATTTTTAAAAAATTATAATTATTCAGAATGAAAATAATAATAATACTTCCTCCTTTTTTAGACATTGATGAACGCAGCAGCATTTAAGGCAAGGACCATTCTTCGTAGTAAAAATCGCGACAAGCGTTCCGCAGCATTGGCATTGTAAACTTGTCATTGTTTTATTTTTTTTTTATTTTCAATTTTTTCTCCCCCTTATTATAGATAATTTACTGCGTGAGAGAATGAATGAATTTTACAATTTTTAATTTATTGAAATCAATTAACGGATGAGAGAATGATTACCTCTATAAATGAAAAAGAAATCATGTGAAACTGTATATACAGAAGGACAATTTAATTTTAAAAAAAACAAAGAAAAGAAAAAGAAATGCTTCAAAACAAAACTCGTAGATTTTAATATTTTGCTAATTGAAAATACGTGTAGTTCTCGAAAATTTTGTTTACTGTATATACATATTTTTTTTTAAAAAACAATTTGACAATGTTTTAGATAAATTCAGTTTTTTTTTCTCACTATTATAATAGGATAATTGAAGAAAATTCTGAAATATTTTATATTTGTATATCTATTTTTTCTGAAAAAAGACGTTGATTATAAAAAAGTGATAATTTGGACACAAAAAAAAGTAAGACAAGCATTTATACATATATATATATATAGTAAAAAAAAATATATCGCTTTACGATAATGTTATATTTGTTTTTTTTTATGAAACATAATTGGTATGGACAAAAATAAGTTTTTGACAGTAAAATATTCTGTCGAGATTAAATTCCTTTTTTTTGCTCTTTAATCGGGGCATTGCTAGTTTTATTTTTGTTGATTTTTCATTGTAAATTAGGAAGTGAATTTTAATAAATACATAATTGAGAAATAAAAACTTTTTATTTCCACTTTTTCCTAAAAAATTCGAACAATCCAAAATAAGGTGAATGTACTAACGAGCGACACTTGGCTAATTAAGTAAAATTTAAAAATAATGATAAAAATGTTTAAAAATATTTTCTTTCTACCAGTGTCGTTTACTAGGACATTTACTTTACATTTTCAAAAGAAGATCTACATATTTACTGACTAGAATAAAGATTAAATCAAGATTTTCGTAACAAGCTGTAAAAAGAGTCTTAGAAACAATTTTATGAAAAATGATATTTCTTTTTTGTTTTAAATAAAATTGAAAATTTACCATGAAAGAGATGAGTATTGCAGTCCTTGGTGGAAATGCGATTTACAATAAATTTAAATGTGTAAACCAATTTCCTGATTTTTGAATTCCTTTTCGGAGAGCATATGCCAACGGTAGCCCAATATTTTCGAGACTTCTCGTTCGGTGCTTTCGTAGCAATTACTATTCGCCTTGATCCACTGATAATGTTCCGATGTCCAGTCGGTGATATTTGACCAATCTCGATCGCATCTTTTTAAAATCACATTCTTTCGAACGTACAAGCAGCGTAATCTTTTTGCCGTCGATACAATTTCGAGAATCGTGGATGTTGATATTTTATCGTGAATCATCTGCGTAAAAATAATTATTTTCATACACACGAAATAATAATTCTACTAAAACAAAGAAATATTATTATCAAAAAATATAAAATATCAAAAATACTGATTATATTAATAGATTGAATATTAATTGGTATAATACAAAAAAAATATTAATTATAATAACCAAAAGGCTAATTATATTGTTAAACTAAGTATTAATTATAAAAATACAAAAAGAATTAATTATTAATGTAAAAATTATTTTAATTACAATTTACAAATATTAATTGTAAATTAAAAATTAATTCAATTACAAAGAAAATAAACTCAAAATTGAAAATTCGTTTTAAATTTAAATAAAGCTAATTAACTAATTAATTTTGTCATAATTATTAAAATTAAAGGCAAGCTAAAAGTAACTTCCACCTGGGAAAATGATTAATTTTTTTTAACCTGAACAGAATTTGAAAATAAAGCACAGAAATAAAACATGCTCATAATTTTTAATTTTAATGATTAATATTATTATTAATTACAAATGTTAAGAATTTTAATTAAAAAAAATATTTCGATTAGTTAAAATAATTGTTTTGATTAGAAAAAAAATTCTTTTCTGTTAGTCATTTTTTATCATATATATAAATTTTAGAAAGAAAGAAAGAAAAAAAAAGATAAATGATTTACCATTGTTCATAAATCTTAAGAATCTTTAAAAAAATGATTATTAGAAGATTGAGAAAAATACAAACTTATTAATTGAAAAGAGACAGCGTAACAGCCAGGGAAAAACCAATGCAGCACACGTTAAAGTTTTTCAAACTTAAAATGCTACCAGTGTGTGAAGATTTGGACACAATCGGCAAAATCTAACAATTGTCTCGTCGATCCGTTTGGCAAAATTCTTCGGTAAATAATATCTCGACAATCCCTTTAATGCATAAACTTTCAATGACAATTGAAAGCACAATCCGTGCTCTATTATTGCAGAGGCGGGAACCTGTTTTTAAATTATTCAAATTAAATTAGTTTTTTATTTTGAAAATATTTTTCTTTCATTCTATATTTAATGTATTGTTATTAAATCACAATTTTCTACTGGAATAAAACTTGGAATTTTTTTCAGGACCTTAATTTATCTACTAAAATAAGTAGAATTTGATTGAAATGTCTTTCTAGTAAAATAAATAAAAATTTTATTAAAATACAAAATATTTTTATACTTTTCGTCATAAATTTCTAATTTTAAATTTAATTCAATTTGTTCTAAAAAAAAATCAAAATACCTGATATTTTGGACTGTCTAAAACGATGCTGTGGCAGGGAATTGATTTATAGCTCATTAAATCAGCTACTAACGCCATGTCACTAGATTTTTGACTTTCTATCTCAAAATGAACTTTCAAATTCGGATTGTTCAGTCTCATTCTCACCCAAGAACAATTTTTCGGCTAAAAAGATTAGTTTTTTAATTTAAAAACTGTATATCTATTCTTTCTATATCATAATTTAATAACAATCGATTTTTCTATTTTTTTTCTTTTTCTGATTTTAAAATTAGTAAAAATTTAATCTTTATATTTTGAAGATTAAATAATAACAAAAATTAATTATTAAACAAAATTGCTTTAAACTCCAAACAATTAATTAGAAAAAGGTTAGAAAATATAATAAAATTTTTCTAGTGACTTAATTAAAATTGTATTAAAAATAATTTAATTATTTTTAATGATTTTATTATTGTTTTTAAAAATTATTGAATTCTAGAGAAAAATTTTATTCGAGTAAATGAAAAAAATTGTAATTTTTGAGATTAATTTTTGTTATTTATGAAAATAATGGAATTCGTTAAAATAAATATTATCAAAATATTGGAAAATAATTGAATTCTTTAAAATAAATATTATCAAAATATTTAAAAATAATTGAATTCTTACGAATAATTTTATTAAAGGTTTTTAAATATGATTAATTTTTTTACAGAAGTTTTATTATAATTTTATTTAAAAAACATTGAAAACCTGAGAAAAATTTTATTATAATTGCATTTCAAAAACATTGAAATCCAGGGAAGAATTTTATTATATTTATGAATAAAATTAAAATCTTGTTAAGAATTTTATTATTTATAAAAATAATTGAACTGTTTCAAAGAATTTGTTGAATTTTTGTAGAATTTTATAGAAATATTTGAAAATCAACAATTGAAATTTTATTGTATTTATGAAAAACATTGAAATTTTGTGAAGAATTTTCTTATTTATGAAAATAATTCAATACCTGTGAATATTTCCTTATTTATTAAAATAATTGACTACTTGTGAAAAATTTTACTACAATTCTTTAGAATAATTTAATTCTTCTAGATATTCTAAATTTGATTAAAGTTTTTGAAAACAATTATTTTTTTTAAATTTATGAAAATATTTGAATTCTAGTAAAGATTTTTATTGTTTATTAAAATAATTGAATATTTCTGAAAGAATTTTATTTAAATTTATGTTAATAATTGAATTATTTCAAAGAAATTCATGAAATTTGTTAAAATATTTAAATTTTTTAGAGGAATCTTATTGAAATTGAATTAAAATTAAATTTTCTTTCTGTAAAGAATTTTGTTATTTATTAAAGTAATTAAATACTGAAGAATTTTATCAAAATTTTTTTGAAATAATTGAAGTATTTCGATATGAAATTAAATATTTTGATTGAAATGTCAGATTTTTATAAATAATTGTATTTTATATTTAAAACTAATTAAATTTTTATAAATATTCTAAGTGTTATCTAAATGTTTTGATAATTTAATTTTTTTCATAAAAAATTGCATTATTTATTAAAATAATTGAAGTCTTGTGAATATTTTTCTTATTTATGAAAATAATTTAATTTTTTCGTAGACTTTGTATTAAAATTTTAGAAAAGAATAAATTGTAATTAATTATGTTAATTAATTAATAAGTGATTTTTAATTTTCTATTTAAATTCGAAATTATTAATAGATTGAAGTTCAAATTGCAAAATAAATTTTTGTTCCAAAATTATCAGATTTTAATTTAATTATATTTATTTAATATAATTTAATATATTTTAATTTATAAATTTAATATAATTTAATTTATAAATTTATTTATTTCATATATTACCAAACGAATTGTTGTGTCCTTCGGACTGTAACGATTTTGCACAATGTGAAGATGCTTTAATTTTGTATGTCCAATCAATTCCACAACATCTTCGTGTAAATTCTGAGGACTTATTATCAAAGTCTAAAATAGAAAAAAATATTACCGTTGATTAACTAATTGTAAATTTGAAAATTAACAAAAAATAACAAATGGAATACAAAGATGAAAATGAGAATTATATTATTATAATAAATGAATTATATTTTAATAATTATAATTATTATTGTAATTATAATTTATTTATAATTTAAAAAAATTGCTTTTCTCTTAAAGGAGACAGATTTACTTACGTGTAAATTGAGAAAAACACCGACGTGTAAAAGTGGACAAAATTCTCTCGTCGCATTAATAAGAATAAGTTTCCTCAAAGTTTGTGTACAATTCGCGCAAATATCGTCCATGAGAAAAAGTGCTTCCTTACTATCGAGCATCAAGTCTATAAGCTCAAGACATTTGAGATTAACTAAATTAATCATTAATCTCTTCAAAGCCTCGAGTAATTTCCCACCAGTTCCAAAAACACGAATTCGATCAGGATTATCTCTATTTGCCATATTGCAAAAAAATGTAAATTTCAATCGACGAATATGCGTTCCAACACCGGCCACCGATGTATTATCCGAGCCCTGTCTCTCGGCATACCACGAGACCATATTCATAAATTCATATAAATTGTAGAAATTCAACATCGGCTCGAATATAAGGCAACGAAAGTGTTTTCCAACTTTATTCAAGCAAGCCGATATTCTCATGTGATCGAGAACATATTGCCAACCACTGTAGTAATTAAATTTCCCCCTCGTCAATGTTGTATCCTCGAGTGTGAAAATTGACCAAACATTTTGCAATTTAAAGGCACGATACCAATTTCTGCAGACCAACGATGCATAATAACGCTCACGAATCGTCAAATAAGAAAATATCTGCTCCAGCAAAATATCCGGCAATTGATCCCAATTACTGTACAGATTTTTCGATTTCTGCTCCTCCGTCTCATCTTCCCTGTCTATATACACAGCTGAAAAAATTAAATTAAAAAATTAAACCGAGAAAAAAAAACCGCGAACGATTTTAAATTCAAAAAGCAATTAACGATGACGAAACAATCACGAATTGTGAAAGCAACATTGCCCTAATTATTTCAAGGTATAAAATGCAACGACGAAAAAAATTCCATAATTAAATTTTCCGTCTATAAATAGCCAGAGAAGAAATTTAATCAAAAACTAATTCTTTAAAAAAGAAACAGAAAAAAAACTCACCTCTATTTTCCTCGTTAAATTTCCAACATCCGGCACTCATTTTTGAATATTAAATAATAAAATAAAATTCAATTTCCAGTCACTTTTAATTTTACCCAATATTGTGAAATCACGGAAGATTTCTCCGTTTCTAAAAATGTATAAATATAAAACAGAAATAATATTTACTTAATATTTATGTATATATTTTTAACTATAACTGCAATTTTCGTGAATAATTTTAAAAAATGAAATCATTCCTTTAGTTTCAAGTTATTAATGAATGAAAAAGCAATAAAATTAATTTACAATAAACCAATTATTTCATTAGAAACACTAAATAGGAAATATTCACGAAATAGGAATCATTCAACTAGGATATTTTAAATTTTCAAACACTATTGGCAAATCTTTATTTCCGTTATTCATAGAGAAAAAAATTGCATTTTAATTCTCTTTCCTTCACAGATCGACGAACGTACACGTCTTTATTTATATAAATATAAATCGAAAGTGTAAAAAAACTACTTGTTAATAGTTACAATATATATGAATAGGCTTCGGCAAATTATTTTTAATCTATCCGCAAATCCTTAGGATTGTCATTCTTTTCCGATTGTTGTAATTTCTTTCCTTAGAAGTTTGGAAACGAGTCAAACAATCATTGTGATTATTAATTATTAATTTAGTTAATTAATTAAACAGAATAGATCAGACAATTTGTATTTACTAAAGGATAACTTTATTTTTTTTCAAAGGAAAACATAACCTTCAGCCCTTTAATAACCACTGTGCGCAAGCGCCGAATTCGCTGCTATGATTGGCTGTTCCTTCCCGCAGTTTTTTAAAAAAAAAAGTTATAAAATAAATAATTTGTTATATAAATAATAATCTTTGTAAGAAAAAAATCTTCTTTTTAAACTGAATTCTTTGGGAAAATAATTTTTTTCTAAATAATGATTTACAAAACGATTTATAAATGGATTCGTTCCGTTGAAAAAACGGAAAATTAGTTATATGTATGTGTGTGTAGTCAACAAGTTAAACTTTATCAATGTTTGCTTGTTGAAAAGATGTATTTTTATTGCTTTACTTCGGTGGTTATAACGTACTGAAGTAAATTACTCTCATACAGTAATATAAAAATTACGTTTATTATTTTAGTATATAGTATATACCGTATATACACAGATTGTGGTATACGTGGTATATATAACAGATTTGGAGGTTATGTTTACATATAGGATGTTGGTGTTTACAGTGTTTACCAGGCCCTGTTTATACCTTTAGCATTTAAACGATTTTACTTTAAAGTAATTTATAAATTTCTATAACAGTTTTTGCTTGCGAATTGCCTAAACATCTAGATGTTGAATTCGAAGAGCAAATTTTCCATATTCTCCAATGATTACCAATCGAATTTTCGAAATAGAAAAATCAAGTAAATTTCATCTAGACTTGTTTATGTCATGTCAAGATGCCATTATTTTATTCAGTCAAACAGGTGGCATGTTTAGATTATCTTTTTAATCTTCCCCAGTGCACAATGTACAAATTTGCAATCAACTTGTTCGCACTAAATTGAGAAAAAAAATTTATTTTCGACAATTTCAAATGAGCGAACAATTTGCATTCAGTAAGTATTATTACAATGTCTATATATATATAAATTTAATTCATTTGGAATACTATCAATTTTTGAATAGTGTATAATTTATTTTATTTATTCTAACCATTATTTGAGTCAATAAAAATAAATTTGGTTTTTACTTCATTGTATTCTATATTTAGAATTAGGACATTTCTATTTAAATTCATTATCAGTGAAATTTCTGTGATAACAAGTTGAACATATGCTGGCGAAAATTTTTCTCCCATCATCATTCTTGTTATCGATCGTATTTTCAGGCTATTTTTACTGTATGTAATATATTTTTTTTTGATTTTGAAGATTTATTTTAGAAAAATGATGAATTTTGTTTTTTTTTCCTTTTTCCAGTACTTGAGACAAATGAATGAAATATGCCAAGGTTCAATGTTAAATACGAAATTGCAAGAGATGAAGTCGAGAATAATGAGTACTTTTTGCAAAATGATCAAAATTTACAAACTCCGTCGAAAAAACAGTTAGTCTTTCAGCAAAACCAATTTTTGCTTATTGTAATAATATGCCCGTATTTTGTCCTGTCGATGGGACTTACGTTCTATCAAAAATGGCTTTTCAAAACTTATGTAAGTAGAAAATTTTTTATTGTATTTTTATATTCTAGTTTTTTATATTTATTATTTTTGTTATTATAATTATTATTTTTATTATTTATATTTATTATTTTTATTATTTATATTTATTACTTTTGTTATTATATTTATTATTTTTATTATTTATATTTATTACTTTTGTTATTATATTTATTATTTTTATTATTTGAAGAAAGTGCGGATAATTTAAAATTGTCTTTTCTTTACGTTTTTTTCTAGGATTTTAATTATCCTCTTGCCACTGTGGTTATTCATTCGTTATTAAAATATATTTTGTGTTCTCTTATAAATTGTGGAAGAACAATTTGTAGAGAACGTCAACCAATAAGATTGCCATGGAAAACGGTTGTCTGGGCACTTGCCATTCCTGGTTTTGCGACTGGAATCGATGTTGGACTTTCGAACAAATCACTTAAATTTATTTCGGTACCTCTGTGAGTAATCTTTGATTTTTTAAAAATATTTTTTGAATTCGTTTTATTTTTGCATTCTTTTCATCTTGTCTGTCTTTGCTTTTCTATCTGCAAAAATATTTCTTTATATCCTGTAAAAATTTATTTATATTCTTCAAATTATTTTTTTATATATATAAAGAATTGTCTTATACCATCAAAATGTTTGTTTATAAATCTGTAAAATATTTGTTTATAAATCTGTAAAATATTTGTTTATAAATATGCAAAATATTTGTTTATATTTTTATCTTTAATGAATGTATTTCGCCAAATTTCGCTGATAGGAAAAAGTATCTTACAAATGTAATTTTTTTTTTTATATCTGGGAAATATTTTTTTATTTTCAGAATTTTTGTCTGCATATCTAAAAACTGTTTGTTTCTATTCGAAAAGTATTCTTTTACACTTGTTAAATAATTTTTTATATATTGTAAAATATATACTTTTTATGCTTGTAAAATAGATTTTTTTTCATTCTGTAAAAAATGAGGGTTTTTTTGTTCCATTTTTCAGGTACACAATGACAAAGTCAACGTCAATCATTTTCATTCTATTTTTTGCCGTTCTTTTCAAACTGGAGAGAAAGGTAATTAATTAATTTCGAAAAGAAAATCTGTCAGAAAATTTTTCAATAAAAGAAAAATCGCAGATAATAATTAATTAAATGAGGAATATAATTTCCATCTATTCTAATGTTAACGATTGAAAATTATCTTCTTTTTTTTTGTATAAAAATAAATTTGTTTGATTAAGAAATTTAATTTACTCTAATAATAGATAATAATTAATAAATTTTTAATTAATTAAATAAATTTGATAAATGATTTTTTTTATAAATCAGTTCATTTATTCAATTAGTTCATTTACTCTTAAAAATTAATTTATTTTAATTTAAAAAATTCATTCATTTTAATTTAAAAAATTCACGTTTGTCTCTTTAATATTATAAGAATTATTTTCGCTTTAATTAATTTATAAGAAATGCATTTTTTTTTAATCATAAAAATTATTTTTCAGTCAGCGTCTATGTTTTTCATAGTATTAATGATCTCAGGCGGATTAATAATGTTCACATATGAATCGACAAGTTTTCATTTATTGGGATTTACATTTTGTCTTATTGCATCTTTTTCGTCGGGAATTCGTTGGACGTTGGCTCAATTAGTAATGCAAAAAACAAAACTTGGATTTAAAAATCCAATAGATATGATGTACTACATGCAGCCTTGGATATTATTATCAACTGTATTTGTCACATTTCTTTTAGAAGGTATGTTTAAATATTTTTATTTTTTAATTAAACAGAAAAATAATTGTTCCTATTGTAAAACTAAAATTCATTGAATTCTTGTAGATATTTTTTTATTCCTAAATTTGTGAAAATAATTATCAATTTATTATTTCTAACAATTTTATTAGTTTTCAAAAGTATAATTGGATTACTTAAGGAAATTTTTAATAAAATTGTAGGTATTTAAAAATATTTGAATTCTAGAGGAGAATTCTGTTAAAATTTTGGAATATAATTTTAAATTATTTTCGAGAAAGTTTATTATTTATAAAAATGGTTGAATTCTCGCGTAGAATTCTGTTAGAAATAATTTGCTTTTTAAATTGTGATATTTATTAAATTATTATTTTTTAAATATTTAGGTGAAAAAATTTACAACGGTCTCAACACGACTGACTGGAATAATTTGAATGCGATATATTTAACAATAACGTACGTTGTGAGTGGAGGTATTATTGCCTTTTGTATGGAAATTTTCGAATTTCTAGTTGTCACATACACTTCTAGTCTGACACTCTCAATTATTGGGATATTGAAGGTAAACCAAAATACATTTAAAAAAAAAAGAAAAAAAAATACAGAAAAAGAAGAGAAATAAAAAAATAAAAAGATTAAAATAGAAGGAAAAGATTGAATTTAAAGTTAAATAAAAGAAAAATAGAAGAAAAAAGTAAAAAGAAAAGAAAAAATTTGTAATTAAGTGATAAAAAGTAAAATAAAAGATAAAAAGAAAAGCAAAACAAATAAAAAGTTCTATTATTTTCTTTAGTGAAGGAAATATACTAATTTAAATTCTTCTTTCAGGAATTTAGTATTTTCATCATAGCATTTAAATTTGGCGAAGATCGAATGAACAGCAGTCTAAATTTCTTTGGTCTGCTCATGTGCCTTTGCGGATTAATTCTTCACGTTATTCATAAAATGAGGAATAAAAAAGAGACGAATGATAATGCGGAATTGCAGATAAATTCATCAATAAATTCAATGAGCATTGACGGAAATTCCGAGGAGGGAATGGAAATTAATTGTCCTCTATTGTTGCAAAAATCAACATCATTAAGTAACTTATTAAATTCAAATTTTAGTTCTGACGACGATGATGAAGAATCAAAGGATACAAATAATTCCCAATCTGTTTTGAATGTTTTACAACACAGGGATAAGTAATTTTATTTTTTCGACATTTCAATATTTTTAATCCTTTTTTTTACAATTTTTATTTTTTCATTTCATTTTTATTTTTGTTTATTATTATTTTTTTATTCTTAGGTATATTTTTTCCTGTCTTTTCTTTCGTTATTGTTTTTTATGTTTTTTTCCTGTTTTTTCATTCGTTAATCTTTTTGTATTTCTTTTCCTGTTTTTTCATTCGGTATTCTTTTTTTATTGTTTATTCTTTCCCTGTTTTTTTTTGTTTCTTTTATTATATTTTTTATAATTTACGCAAAATCAAGTTTTATGAGAAGCATTCCTAACACTTTTTTTTTATTCAACTTGCTTCAGTATAGAGGAAGTATTTTTTACTTAGCCTATAAAAGAAAAGAACTGTTGCCATCAAGTCAATATTGCAGTCATAATAAGATTTAAAACTATTCTTATAAAATCATTGCACATTATCCAAAGGTTTTGCTAGTCAAAGTCAAATGCGCCATGGATAATTTAAATAACAATGTGCAATGAACTTTAAGATTCCTTAAGTTCAAATTTTTCATTTATCGTATATTTTTTATTTCTATATCAATAATTTTACCACAATGATTATCAATAATTTTCTCGCATAATATTGAAAATTTTACCAATTTTTTTTTCTATTGTATATATATATATATTTTTTATCAACAGTCACTATATATATATATATATTTATATCTTATAATTATAGAGCATATTTTTTTCTAAACCGGTGGAATTAGATATTAATTAAAAATTAAATTTAAAATTAATTTTCATATTGTTCTTTTAAAATTATATTATTAAAAACTAAATTTGTATCTTATTTTCTCTAAATTAATTCACGATCAAAATATTTTTTATACACATTTTATAATTTTTCTAGAAAGAAAATTTTACTATATTTAAAAGTTTTTATGAATCTAAATTCACTAGTTGTTGCTAGTGTTTAATATTTGTAAATATTATAAAGTTATTTAAGAAAAAGAAATTTTGTTAGAATATTTAAATTTGTTTCGTAAAAAAAAATTGTACACAATGATATCAATAATATACGTAAGTTTGTTAAGACTGAAATAAAGTCTTTTTCTCTTTTTATTGTATAAAAAAAAGAAGAAAATAGTGTTAAGAAAATCATTTTTCGCATTTTACAAAGAAAACAAAAACTTTGTAGAGAATGAATGAAAATTGTGATGATGAATGAAAATGTATTTTCTAATTCTTAAATAATGCTACCTCAAGCGATTATCATATTTTTGTGAACTGAAAGTTTCAATACATTTTTTTCACTTATGAATACAATTTTTTATTTCAAGCACCTACATTATTTATTATTTACTATTAAAGAGACAAAATTTTTTAAATACTAATAGAGAAAGAAATTATCAAAAATTTAAGAGAGGGAAATATTTTGCAAATTAATTAAAATTGAAACAATGAAACATTTAAGGCCATATATTTCACGAGGAAAAAGGTTTTTACAATTTCGATACATAGAGAGCAAAAAAACAATTTACTATTTTATTTATGCAGCCTTGTGTAAAAAAAGGTCAAGGCTGTCCTTTGGTAAAAAGCACACAAAAACACGGCAGTTGACTCGATACTTGTGAAGTTACATGGATTTAAGCGCAAAAGAGAAAAATCTTACACAATAAATTCTCTACTTTGACAAAAAAAATTTAAAAAAAAATCGAAACTGTCTGCTCGATTATAAAAGAAAAAAAATTATATACTTTATATTGCAGGCACACTACAGATCAATAGGATCACATCAATCGAAACCAATAAGTTTCGAATGCATTAATACTTTCGCTATTTTCTTTTTTTTTACTATGAATACTTCTTTTTTTTCTTGTCTTCATTAAATTCT
This sequence comes from Leptopilina myrica (nomen nudum), assembly GCA_032872475.1. NCBI lineage: Eukaryota > Metazoa > Arthropoda > Insecta > Hymenoptera > Figitidae > Leptopilina > Leptopilina myrica (nomen nudum). The sequence continues at coordinate 27,686,909 of CM065465.1, read as the reverse complement.
ATTCTATCTAGATATTTTCTAAAATATACAAACAAAGTATATAATATATATATTTATATATATATATACTAGGAAAAGTATAATCATATATTGATTACGATTATAATCTCATTTCAATCATTTCATTTGGCACCAATTAAAAACTAATTCTAAGAGTTAGGAATCAAAGAAATATGCTAAACAATTGACTACGATATTACATAAAGAAAAAAATAAATAATCTCCCAGTCAATTGTCTCTAGGATTCAAATTCGAAACATTTTCTTTTTTTTGGAAATCAGTCACTAGAGAGTTTAAAAAAAAATCAATTATATAATTATCACGCTCTTCTTTCAAAATTCAATCAGTCTATGTGTAAAAATTTCACCAAATTGGAAAAACTTTTGTTTCTTTTTCATTTAATCTGTTTGATATGGAAACTTATGAAACTAATTATATAGTTTATATCTCGAAATGACTATTCCGACAATTTCATATTTATAATTATTATGAAGACAATAAATAGAAATTTCAATCTGAAAATTAATGTCTAGTTAAAAAAAAACAAAAAAAAAATATCCACTAATATAAATCCATTCACGGATATAATTATCTACTTATTTTGCTTAAAGGAGTAATTTTTCTTGGATTTCGCTTCAATTCTGTCTTCTAGTTTGTGAATTAAATCGTCCAATTCATCCTGCAATGAAAATTAAATTAACATTAAATTCGATTCATGAATATTGAATGTTAGATTACAAACATTGAATACTTGGAAATAAGAGGGACAAAAATAGTAAAATTAAATGTTAAACTATAAGAATTGAATAGTTGGAAATAAGAGTAAAAGAAATGGTGAAAGTGATAAAATTTGGATAAAGAATATATTTACCTCGCTATATGTAATCATAAGAACGCAATTTTTCATTATCTGCTTTTTTCTAGTTAAAAGTTGAATCGCGTGTGGAAGACAAAACATACTGTCATCTTGAGAATTAGTAACTAACGAAACAAATAAATTTGATCGACATGTTTCACATTCAAAGTCGCCGTCCTCCTCCTTCACTTTCTTGCTCTTTCCTCTCTTGCCGCTTTCGGGAGTTGGCAATTTTTCCATATTTGTCAAACCCAGTGCTTTCAATTGTCGACGAAAATCAATTTCCCTCTCGCAGACTCTCTTCACCGTTGGTAATATCTAAAGAAAACAAAGGCAATTATCAATTTTAAATAAAAACTAATAAAAGTCAAAATAAATGACCCACTAAATTGGTAATTTTTTTTTTATGTTCAAATGAAGGAATTTTTTTTCTGTCTAAATATTTTCAAATATTACTTTAAGGAAATGTAAAAATAATGTAAATGAAACATTTATGTAGGTAAAAAATTTTTTTTCCTTTCTAAGAATTTCTTTTCAGTAAAATACAAATTTAAAAAAGTAATAAAAATATTGACGTTTAATTGAATGTTCAAACTTTAGAAGCGAAAATAAATTATAAAGTACAGACTACTTACGTATTTGTTAGTTAATTAAATAAATTAGTTTTAAAACAAAATATATCATTAAAATTTTTTTCATAAATCTATGAAAGTAAATTTTTCTTGACCTTTTTTGGAAGACAATTGAATTTTTTAATTTTTACTGAATTGCTTTTTGTAAAAATATTGTAATGCACTTTTTAATGTAATTACTTTTTCTAGAAAACAAAATTGCGATTATTAAAGTGTTTTAATTAAATAATACATTCAAAAATAATTCAACTAATTTTATTAGATTTGAAATCAAATTTCTAAGATTTTAATTTGAAACCTTTAAAAGATTTCTTCAAAATTTTTCCACTAACACTTCTAATAGTTAATTATTATAAGTTTCAATTTTTAAAATTAAAAAGTTCAAATTATTTAGTTGCATTTAAAGTTTTTAACTTAAATTTTCTTTAGAATCAAATTCTTTGCATTTTTAGTAGCTGAATGCAAAGTCTGGGAATAAAGTTAAAATTAAATTATCAAATAATGAAATGTAAATTTCGAGTTTACCTGTTTTAAAACATCGATATGCGATCTCGTATCGTTAATAATACTGAAGAGTAATTTCTCCAAAGAAAATATAGAAGGTTCGCAACTATCTTGTATATCCTGAAAAAATAAATTATTAATTTATTAATTATATGGAAGTATTTTAGAAATTTATATTTTATCTAGAAATTTACAGAATGTAAATTATTATTTTTACGTATTATAGAAAAGTGGAAATAAATTGAATATTATTTAAGAGAAGAGAACAAACAAGACAAATTCTAAAATTTTAGGAAAAAGAAAAAATGAACAAATTACTAAAATGTAAAAGAGAAATTACTAAAAATTGAAAGAGAACAAAAGAACAAATTACTAAAGTTTGAGAGAACAAAAATGAGAAATTAATGGAAATTAAAAAGAGGACGAAAAGGCTAATTTACTCAAAGTTTAAAAGAGAATAAATTACTAAAAATATTATAGAAAAGAAAAGGACAAATTTGAAAAATCACCTTGAATACTTGTTCGGCGGCTTCGAGCCATGGCGATTGAGCAAAATAAACACTCTCCGAGACAACATAACCGGTGCAAATGCTTGAAGTAAATGCTTTTGGGAATACGACGATGAACTGTCCAGGTTCCTGAACAGTTTGACACAAGGGAACTCCATTTTTAACGAGCAATTCTGGCGGCACCATTGCAGTGTCAGACGGCAGCCATATAGTTTTATTCTTACAATAACGTGGCACCATTTTTGCAAGTGCATTTCTAAAATTATTATTATGCTCATCGGGAATGCCGTACCAAATTTTCTTTCCACCAGTGTGTAAATATTCAATCCAAGGTAGACCATGGGGATCGCGGTACCAACAACAAGCGCTGAATAACATTCCCACGTGAAGTGTCGGCACAGTCACACCTGAAAGAGTAAGAAACATTTTTATTTGTCTGACAATTTGTTTCTTTAATTGTAAGAATAATAATTTTTAGTCATTTTCAACATAATTTATGTTTTATTCTGTTGAATAAGATTTGAATTCTGCTATTAAGGAAATTAGTAAATTAAACATTCTTTCGAAATGACAATTCGGTAAAATAGAAATTCGATTTAACTAATTTATCTATTAAACAAAATTTAAGTTCGATCGAATTTAAACATTAAAAGTTTGAATACAAATCAATTTTGTTAAATAAAAACCCAGGGTTCAACTATTTAGCAAAATTTCTATTTGCCCTGGGTTTTTATTTTACAAAATTTATTTTTATTCTAATTTTTACTCAAAATAATTCTTTTTTAATCAAACTTTCATTTATCGAAATTTTTCCTTCGAAAGAATTTCGATTGGAGAACATTCACAAAAATCACAAAATTTTGATTTTGGATTTTATTTTCCTGACATTTTATTAACTTTCATAAATAATATTGATTTTTATTCTTATTTTGCTAATAAATTAAACTCAATATTTGCATAATTCAATTACCTTCCAAATTTTAGTAATAAATTCTTCAAAAATACAATAAGTATATTTCAAAATAATTTTTTAAAGTCAAAAAAAAATTTTTATTTCCATTTTGAAAAAATCGCCAAATAATTTGAAGTTAAATATAATAATTTTAAATCATTCACGTAATTTTTTTTTAGTATCTTCAAAAGATTTTAGTTGTAATTTTTTTAGTCAAAGACAAGAATTAAATTTTGTAAAAGTTTAAAAGATTTAATTATTTCTAAAAATTACAACTGCAGTTCTTCCAAAATAAATTATTTTCTGGAATTTTTCAATAAAATTATTTTAAAAAGTTAGTAATTTTTTTTAGGAAAATAATAAATTAATAATTTTTCTAATTAAAAATATTAATATTATTACAAATTTTAAATCAATTGAAATTTTCAATTTTTTGATCAATTCTTAGTAGAAAATTCTATGAGAATTCAATTATTTAAATTGAAAATTTAAATAATTTAAAATTTAAAAATAATTTAACTCTATTGAGAAAACTTAGTATTTATGAAAATAATTCAATTCATGTTAAGAATTTAACTAAACATTTGTAAATAATTTTATTTCCATGAAATAATTTATTATTTGTAAAAATAATTAAATTCTTAATGAATTTTATTCAACATTTTTAAATTGATTGCAATTTTAAGAAGAATTTTGTTATTTAAAAAATATTTGATTTTTTGAGTAGAATGTTATTGGAATTTGTAAAAATTTAATTAAAAATTTTCCTTTAAAATATATGAACAACCAATTGTTATAAACAAAATTTTACTTAAATCTTTAAAAAAATTTAATTTCTTGCGGAGAATTTTCTAAAAATTGTATTTTAAATTCTTGCACTGAATTCTATTAATTTGTTTTTTTTTTAATATTTGAAATTTTGCGAAGAATGTGATTAAAATTTATAAAAATTTAATTAAAGACTTGTCTCTAAAATATATGAATTCTTATAAACAAAATTTTATTAAAAAGTTTTAAAAAATTTAATTTCTTGTGGAGAATTTTGAAAAAATTGTTTTTTATCTAATTGAATTTCTATAAAAATTTTAATTAAATATTCACACGAATTATTTTATTATTTGTAAAAATAATTGAATTACAGGAAGAATTTTATTATTTCTGAAAATAATTGAACTCTTGAGAAGAAATTTATTCAAATTTTGAAAAATAATTGAATTCCTATGAGGAAAATTACTTTTCATAAAAATAGTTGAATTCTTGCGTAGAATTTTATTGAAATTTATGAAACTAATTGCATTATGTTGAGAAAATTTATTATTTATAAAAATAATTTAATTCAGATGAACAAATTTATTATTTTCTAATGTAATTGAATTCCAGAGAAGAATTTATTTGAAATTCATGAAATAATTGAATTCCGTTGATGAAATTTATTATTTATGAAAATAATTTAATTCAAATGAACAAATTTATTATTTTCAAAAATAATGAATTCCAGGGAAAAATTTATTCAAATTCATGAAAATAATTGAATTCCGTTGATGAAATTTATTATTTATGAAAATAATTGAATTCTTGAGACGAATTTTGCTATTTATGGAAATAATTGAATTTTTGAGAATTATTTTGCTGTTTATGAAAATAATTGAATTCTTGTATAGAGTGTTATTACAATTTTTTGAAAATAATTGTATACTTGTGACGAATTTTATTTTAAATTTATGAAAATAATTTTTTCTTTCCAATAGTTTGCAAATGTAAAGTATAATGCAGATTGCATAGAAAAGTACCTTTTAGTTTCACAAATCTGAAAAACGTATGGAAGAGAAAATGTAGAAAATAGAATAAAATAAAAAAATGATTAAATTACCCATTAAAGGACCCAAAGCTCTGAGTACAGATCCAGCATTATTAGTGAGAACTTTCAAATTCCAAGGATGTCGCGCAAAAGGACTGTTCTTAGCGACAGAGAAACCAAAACCCCGTCCACTCGAATCGATACTCGCAGCGTGAACGCAAACATGACGCTTCCTCTCAGTGACATGTTTCCAAAAAGCACTCTCAACATCAATCGCCGAAGCGCCTTCAATTTCATTCATTGATCTTTGATTATCAGCAAACCACATTCTCTGCGTATTCCTTGCGATACGATAAAAAGCATTGAGCGGCATATTTCGTCCCTTAACGATACACTCCTCAATTTCCTCCGAACTATCGTCATCCTCCTCCTCATCATTATTATCAGTCGACAACGACTGCGATTCCAATCTCAACAATCCCTTCGCCTCTCGATTCGTCCATTCCAATTCCACATCCTCAAACAATTTATCCCTCTCGCCCTGCGAAAGTGTATCGTAGGGCAATAAATATTTGCAATAAATATCGTCCAATTTGGTAACGCGATCCTGTGCCGAACGTGGTATTTTCATTCCATCGGCAACTTTTTGCCATTTTTTCTTCTCAATAACCTCCTTTAGACCGCCGAGACTTTGAACTGTTTGATATAAATGGGGAAGATCAACTTCCATTCCACCAATCCAGGGCGGATGATTTAATGTTATACTTTGTGTGGCCAAATATTTGCGTATTGCCATCATTTCCTTGACATTCGGTCCCCAGCGATGGAGCATTCGATGAACGTATTGATTGTATGCTGTGAAACGCATATCGTCTGATACTTTGCATTCGGGTTTGAAATTTGGCGGTGGAATGACTCGACAAATGCCAAATTTCTCAGCAATTGGACGTATTTTGTCGATGTACTCGAGAGGATCTTGAAAATCTTTCTCCGATGGATGAAATGTTGGCGCTTCAACGAGACGTGCCTCTTCATTTGGATCCTTTGTTCCTGGGAATGTTGTCGAATTTATTGGCGTGCAGACTTCTATTATTTTCTGCTTCGATTTGCCTTGGAATCTGAAAATTAATTTTTTGTTAGTATCAAATTATTCCTTTTCTTCATTTTCATATCGGTTCTTTTATAATATAAATGATTTATTTAATTCTTTTCTTCTTCTTAACGTGATTTTATTTTTTTCTGACTCTACCCTGATTTTAGGACAATATTTTATTTTTTTCTCCGGTTTCTATAAAGAAAAACAATTTAAGGGAAGTTTAAATGCAAAAAAAATCATTTTTTAGAAGCGAAAAGTCGATTTAAAACTTTAAAAGTTTGGCTGTTAACAAATTTAATTATTTTCTCGATAATTTTCTAAAAATTCATTACAATTCTGAGAAATATATTCAATTATTTTAATTTTAAATATATTTTTTTGCAAAATTTTAATTATTTTAAAAAGAATAAATTAATTTCTAAAATTTTAAATAGAATTATTCAAAAATTCAATTATTTATAAAAATTTCAATTATTTTTATTTTTAATAGAATTTTGTACATTTTCAACAATTTTGAGGAATTTCAATTAAATTCAATTATTTAAAAAAAAAAATTTTGTGAAATTCTGAATTTACTTGGATTTTTTTCTAAATATTCTATACAATTCTGAAAAAACTCAATTAAATTTTAAATAGAATTTTTGAAAAATTTTAATTATTTCAAATAAAATTTTAAAATTCAAATATTTTTTATAGAATTTTTACAAAATTCTGAATTTCCCTGAATTAATTTATAAAAATCAGAGAAAATAAAAATAAAACAATTATTTTTACTTGAAATCGAATTTTTCATAATTTTCAATTATTTCTAAAGATTTCAATTAAATTCTTTAAAAATTAATTTTTTAAATAAAATTTTTAGGGATTGCCAATTATTTCGAAGAATTTTAATGACATTTAAATTCAATTAAAATTTAGAAAAATTAGATTTTTGAAAAATCATTTTTCAATTTTTTCGAGATACATATTTGAATTTAAAATACAATGTATTAAAGATTTTTAACGTTACATAATTGAAATGTTGCGAATATTCTATTAAAAATAATTCAATTTTTATAAAAGAATATACTTAAAGAGTATTATTGAAATTATTAAGAAATAATTGAAATTTTCTACAATTTAATTAAAAATAATTGAATTTTAAACTATTTAATTTAATTTTTCATAAATAAAATTGAATTTTTTTAAAATTTTATTTAAAATAATTAAAATTTCTCAAAAATTCAATTGAATATAAAAATAATTGAATTTTTTCCAGAATTAATTGCATTTTTAAGAAAATAATCGAGGTAATTTCAGAATTTTACCAAAATTCTTTTAAATACAATTGAATTCTATAAAGAAAGGCAATAAAATTTTTTGAAATAGTTGAATTTTAAAGAATTTTTTTGGAATTTTTGAAAATTAAAAAGTTTTTAAAATAATTGAAATTTACAAAAAATTCTATTTAAAATTAGAATAATTTTTTTTTTTGGTTTTTCTAATTTCACTCAAGGAAATTCAGAAGTTGGCAAAAATTCTGTAAAAAAATAATGGAACTGATTGAAATTCTTATAAATAATCAAATTTGTTTAAAATTTTATTTTCAATTACTAAAATTTCTCAAAAATCCTATTAAAAATAGAAACAATTAAATTTTTTCTGTATTTTAAAAAAAATATTTGAATTTTTAACAATTTTTCAGAAAATTTGACTAATTTCATTGTTTCTATTGGTAAATTTAATTTTTAACTATTTTTTTTCCTTTTTGCGAGAAATTTTTACTTTCTTGACTTTTCCTCAATTTTCATGCTTTCCCTGTTTATTTAATATAAATAAAATTTTAAACAAATTCGATTGTTTCTAAAAAATCCAATCAGTTCCATTATTTTTGTTACTGAATTTTTTCCAAATTCTGAATTTCCCTGAATTCAATTTTAAAAAACCAACCAAAATTCTCAACAAAAGAATAAAGTATTTTTATTTTAAAATATAGATTTTTTTTTGTAAATTTCAATTATTTTAAAAAAGCATTTTAAAAAATGTTTAATAATTTACAAAAATTGCAATAAAATTCTTTAAAATTCAACTAGTTTCAAAAAATTTTCTATGAAACCTTACTTTTGATTCTAAATTCCAAAAATATTAATTAATCATAATAATAAAAAATGACCTCATTTTTTATTATTATTATTTACTTATTATTTATTTTAATAAGTAAATACTTATTATTATTATTTACCTTTTTCCATGTTTAATCGACTCCGCCGACATTTTTCTCTCACGAGCAACTTTCGTTGCCTTTGTAATTTTCTCCGTTCCACTCGTTGCAACACTACTTTCCTTAGTAATCGTTTGAATTTGCGAATTTCCCACCAATGTCGATGTCGAAGCAACAGGAAAATCAGCACTCGATGTCGATGCAATTGGCGGTGCTCTTGCAGTTGGTTGAACAGTTCCCACTGGAGGAACACGTGCCACTGTTAACGTTGGTTTCGTCACCAATTTTGCCTTCAACAAAACCCTCTGATTAGGTCCCGTTGGTCCCTCAGTTCCCAATTTCACCGCCACACCCTGAATCAATTGCTGTCCCTGCACCAAATTCGATCCATTCCTCGTCACCGCTTGCAATGGAATGTAAAACAATTGTCCATCATTGTCATCGTCATTGTCATTTCCCCTCTCCGTTTGCGTCGATATCTCCGTACTCTTCAGCTCACTCTCGTCATTCTGATTCTGTTGCTTTTGATTCTGATCCAAATTCACCTGCACCGCTATTGACGCACTGCAATTCACATTGCTCCAATTTGTCGTCAATTTATCCAGCGAGAGAACTTGTATGTTTGCCAAATTTGGAAAACCCTTTAAATCACTGTTTGTTGTGTTCTCCTTCTTTTTATCGACTAATTTCTCGATTGTTGTTTTCTCAGCGATTTTCTCGTTTTTCTCTCCGACTTTCTCCACGTTTCTTTCTCCAATTTTCTCAATTTTCTCGTAAATTTCCCCAGATTGCTCGTCCTTATCGAGAGGGACCTCTTTATTGGTCGGCGAGGATGGTTTATTTTTTCTTCGAAACGGAGTACTAATCGGCGTCTCCGTATCACTTTCGAAAGCATAGACACTGCTTTCGTTCTCCGGTGAGAAGGCGTTTGCACTCGGGGTCGTGGACTTTCGTTCCTTCACTTTTGGTAGGAATAATTTTCTCTGTGTTGTTTTCTTCTCCAAGCCTTTCTTTTCCGCGTTCTCCTCGGGCGAATTGTCTGATTTTGAAACATCGTCATCGGCACTCTCCTTCGGAGTCTTTACAGTTGGGATTTTTATCACTTCTCTCGATTCCGCGGGTGATTCCAAATTCTTCATGACCAGAGTTGTATTTTTTACAAAGAGCTTCTGTGCTTTCGATTTATCGTGCAATTTCGCGAGGGTCACGTTAACAGGTCTGACGAGATGCTGAATTTTCGAGGAAATCGACAAATGATGGGAGACTTTTGGTTTCTCGTAATTGTAAGTCGTTTCTAGATCGACTTTATTCTCTTCCTTTGCTATTGAACTTTCTGTTAACCACTTTTCGATTTGCTCCGCTGACATGTTGACACGTTCCTTACGACCTGTTGTCGTCGACGGCATGTCGATAATTTTTATCTCCTTCTCCTCTTCTTTTTCTTTTTCCAAAATCTTCTCGACATTGGGTTCGTAAAATGCTTTTTCAACTTGGACTTGTACTTTTGGGCTTTCTTCTTTTTGCGGCGAAACTTTGTCTAGATTCGGTGACTCGAGGGGGGAAATCGAGGAGACTTGGACTGATTTTGATTCGATGCTGTCGCTCACGAGGAGATTTGAGTTCACGTGCGATTGACAAGTGTCGAGTTTGTCGAGTACTTTGGAAATTGCCTTCTTCGTGAAGCCGCGGAATGATTCCTCGTCGTCGGACATTTTCGACTCTTTCACTTCTTTGAGAATTTTCACCGACTTTGTTAAATCGTCGTCGGACTCTCGTTTTCGTTTTATTTTACTTAAAAGTGAACCCAATGTTTCCTCGTCCGATTCTTCTTTTTCTTTCTCTTCATTGTTGTCGATTTTTATTTCGTCCTGCAATTTTTGCCTCTTAGTTTCCCGTTCGTCCTCTGACTTTTGTCTCTTAATTTCTTCGCTCTTAATTTCTTTTAAATTTTCATTTCGTTTTCGACTCTCGTTAGTATGCTTTTCTTTCTCTTTCGGATTTTCTTTTTCGGTAATTTTCGTTTCGAAATTCTTCTCCACAATTTTCGTTTCCTTTTCGATTGTTTTCGTTTCGAAATTCTTTTCAATTTTCGTCTCCTTTTCGACAATTTTCGTTTCGAGGTTCTTTTCGATTTTCGCTTCGAAATTCTTTTCGACGATTTTCGTCTCGAGACTCTTCTCTTCGATTTGCTTTCGTTTGAGTAGAATTTTCTCCTTTTTGTTGATAAATTTACGAACCTGACAACTTTCGACTTTTAGTTTCAAAGAGAGATTTCTCGCCGACGATCTTAGACTTCTATTCGTTGGTTTTGTTTTATTTAAACTTCTGCGGGTCATTGGTCTTGTTTTGCCACTTTTTTCACTCTCGCAAGAAATTTCGCTCTCTTCGTCAGTTTCTAATTCGCAGTATTTTTGAACTTTGACGATCCGCTTACTTTTGAGGACTGTTTTTACAGTTCTGTTCAGTTTATCGATTCGCTTGCTACTCAAGGTGCTGGTCTCGAGTTTTATTTCCTTTTCTTTGGCGGACTTTGCGTTTTGTTTCACTTTCTCCTTGATTTCGAATTCTTCTTTAAGAATTCGCCGTGAATTTGGCAATTCCGGAAAACTATCGAGTGAAATGTCGTCCTCATTTTCTAAATCGGGACTCACGAGTTTGCGTCCTAAAATTTCCATGTAAACCGCAGCGGCTTCTTTCGTTTTTCTCGTTGGGCGACGAGATAAATTTTGTGATTTCGTCTCGACGAATGAACGCGTCACTCGACGTAATTCCGTTTTTCTTGTTCCAATTTTCTTCGGTAGGGATTTAGCTGTGATTTTTTTATTACTCGAGGATTTTAGATCCTCGTCATTTGACATTGAATCAGAATCGAGAGAATCGTCTTTTGAATTATTTTTGTTCTTTCCAAAGCCCTTCTTTGCTTTTGCTCGTTTATTTTTGGGAATTATTTTCGGATTGCAAATTTGTTCGATGAGACCGCCACTACGAAGACCATGACGTTTACTCTCGGTTTTTGTGAATTTTCTCGATGATAATTTATTCAGTGTTGTTGTTGATTTCTTGACATTTTTCTCCGTATTCGAACGTGTTCGTATAACATAAGAGGTTCTGATTTTATTTTTAATTCTCTGCTTCGCCAATCGTTGCTCTTGATATTTTCTCTTTAGCGCCTGTACTGTCGATGTTTTCGTTTTAAATTTAATCGTATTTTTTAATCCATTCGGGAATTCTTTTACATTTTTTGATTTTGCTGCCTTTTGGGACGGATCGGATTTTGTGGAATCGGTGTTTCTTGGTTTTGCAGTGGAAGAAGTTGCTTTTGAATTTTTTATTGATTTTGAATCGTTTTTCTCTTTCTTGACACAAACGTTGAAGAAATTTAAACTCGACGGCAATATCGATGTTCCTGAAAGAAAGAAAAATTGTATTTTTAAATAAAAATTCGATTTTTGATGAAAAAGAATAGTTTTCAACAAAAAAATATACCTCTGAAACAAAGAAATGTTAAGAAATCTTCCGTATTTGGTCGCTTGTGACTTATCAATTCATTAATAGCAGCTGGTTTTGATTTTTCTTTCTCCTTTTCTTTAACAGGAGTCGTGGATGGACTGTAAAATGTCGCAGCTCCCTGTGCGAATTTCCTTTGTGCATGAATTTTGGTCCTGTGGAAAAATAAAATTTATTTCCTCTCTACTAATTTTGGAAAAGAATAAAAGAATTATTATTACCATTATATTTATCAATTAACACATTTTAACAAAACATATAAATAACACTGACGAGTTCTGCTCGAAAAACAAATATTTTGCCTTGGAAAAAAATAAAAAAAGCCGAGAGCTGCTAATATTTCGGAATTTTCAAGAAAAAATTAGTAAACACATAAAGCGATGAACAATGAAAAACCTAACTTTTTTTTTATTTATTCCTTTCTTTTTGTTTTGTTCTTTATTGTTTTTTTTTCAACAGTCTGAGTAATTGCAAAAATGAGAGCGAGGTAAACAATGAAAAACCTACCTTTTCGGTGAATCCGACAATGGATCCATGAGGTCCACAAGATCTCCTTCTTTTCTTTTCCTCTTATCATTTCGACTCAATACCATTTTAAAAATTCATCACTTATCTGGTCATGATGTTCTTAAAAAGGGGGCGAGAGAAAAAATTATGCTCCAAACACGGATATGAGTTATTGAAAAAAAAATACACTAAACACTATATTATTATAACAATATGTTAATAATAAATTTATTGAGATGAAAAAAAAAGAATCGAAAGAATATTTTGGAACAAAATACAAAGATACGTGCTATTCATTGAAAAGGTAATGGCTTGCAGGTTTACAGCATGCAAAAAAAAGCAGAGAAGTTTTCAAGATGCACCTTAGATGCACCAACCTTAAGTTGGTCCTTTATTAATTTATTTATATAAATAATCTAAAATCAATGAATAAAAAACTCGTGTGCACTATTTCTTTTGCAATAAAATGTAGAGACTGCTTGGGGGATTGTTTATAATATCCGTTCCCTTCCCAATTTTGTATAAATATTATATATCTTTTAAAACACAAAAACTTATCATCCCAACATCAAGCAAATTGAGAGACTAGGTTGTTTATAGATTCGTCGTAAACTATACACGAGAGACGCGAAATTCCTTTTGATTGGTCCTTTTAGGTCCTTTACAATTTTAGTTGTAGATTTACTCGTTTGATAGCGCTCTCAACTTCCTGCTTTCAAACCCAAAAAAAGGTTAGAAGACGAAAATGATTTAATATTTTATTTTTTCATATACAATTTTTGTACAAACAGCAAATTGCTAAAATTTATACTTTTCTTTATGTTGATAATTGATATTATAATAATTTTTTTTTCATAAATCAAGTCTATAGAAAATGCACTGTCTTAATGAAACTTTTAATTAGTTATCATTTAAAAATTTATTTTTGATAAAAAAAGAAAAAAAAACCTTTCCCGAAAAAGCTACCAAATAGCGATAAATTTTTTAGGTTATATTTGCAATTTTCGAAGTAAAAATACAGAGAGTCGATTACTCTTCAAAAAATTTACTTGTGTTCAAATTGTTAGTACCAGCGATGTATTGAATAAAAACCGGGATTGAAATTAATTATAACGAAAACGGAACTTATAATGAAAATAAATCGATGGCAAACATAACCTATAATTCGTTCGCTACTTTGGTTTCTTTTAAGGCTTTTAAGAGCGCGTCACAAGTAGATAAATATTGTCACGAAATAAATGTTTCTTGAAATGTTCTCTTTATTCTTTTCTAAAAATCTTTAAATGAACTCTGAAATAAATTGCTAATTGCAAAATTATTCAGACCAGTCGATCATGTACTAAATATACGCAAACACCTTTATAAAAGCAAAATAAATGCATTCTATTTTCACATACAATTTAAATATTTATCGTACAATAATATTATATATATTACACTTGTTTTTTTTTCTTCCTCGATTTGTTCACATTTTATATGAATTTGTATGTTTGAAAATTGCTCTTCTTTCACAGCACATTTTTTTTTAATAAAACGATTTACATATTTTATTAAAGTGCAATTGAAAATGCAATTGTAATAATTGTAAATATCTAAATTAAATGCATCTATTACTTTTTTTTCTTCTTTTTTTTCCAATTTCAATGCCTATTTAACTAAGTTGTAAAATAAAACATTTCTCGACGTCGTTTTGCAATATCTCGTTTGTCTTATTTAAAAAATATTTATATATATTTATAAAAAAAAAAAATTATTTCCATTCTACTTCTTCTCACTTTGTTTTCTATCAGACACATCAAAAAGGAAAATGAGACAAAAAAAAATAAAAATTCTCTTTTGTTTCCTTTTTTTTTGCAAATCAAAATTCTTCAAATGTTGCATGAATTGATATTTACATCATTCGTTTCTCCGAGTTTAGTGAATGTTCCTTGATTATCTAGGGGGGAAAAAACGTTTTTTTTCTTCTTCTATTTTATGATAAAAAAAGGATGACTATTGTGAGCAGAGAAATATAGGCAGTGTGAGCAAATTGTCGAATAATGATGATGATGATGATGGTAACAAGAGTTCCTAAATTAATTGTTGCATCTTCCAAAAAGTGATGTAACTAATATGCAAGATTTGCTTTTTTTTTGCTTATTTCTTCTTTTTCTTGAAACAATCAACTATCCACTGGAGTTATTTTCTTTTTATCCGATTATTAATCCACATCCAAGTCTGAACATTGCTTTATTGTGATTAATCACTCCACTTAAAGCAAATGAAAATGGAAGAGGCTGTAATTTCTTTTCCAACACTGCTCCGACATTCCAATTCGAATCGACGCTTCCTGCGAAAAGAATAATGAATTAATTCTAAATTCGAAATTAATTTCCATTTATCATTTACTGTGTGATAAAATTTCCATCTATTTTCTGAAAATTTAAATAAAATTTCATAGTTAATAAATATTGATATTTTATTGAAAATTTGGAGCGCAAACCTTTGAATACGAGATCAGCTTTCGGAAGGTCAACCTGATAGCCAATTGTAGTGACACATTCTGCTATTCTTGTATTAATTTCGAGTTCAACTCCGACTTGAACTTGATCGCTGGCTTTTTGATGAAAACAAAGATGACAGCCTCCCATGCTTAGACTTCCACTGACTGTCGAATCGCCTTGTGTATAAATTCCAGCAGCCGAGAGAACAGTGAGCGAACCGCCGGGAATCGTCGGCGCTTTTTGATAGACAAGTTCACCTCCAAGAGCTAGTGACGGTGTTATACTTTGCAAATAGTGTAAAACTGCCACTCCTGAAATATTTTACAAGAAAAAATTATATAATAAATAAATAAATAAATAGATATACAAAATATAAGTAAATTATAAAAAGTAACTAAATATAAAAGATAAGTAAATAATGATAAATAAATAGATAGACATATAAAAAATATGAATAAAAATAAGAAATAGACGAAATTCCAAATATAAGAAAATATTAAAAATAAATAAATATGGATGGGCTTCGCACTCGATGATTAATTTTTAAAAAGTAGCTTTAAAAATAAAAAATAGTAAAAAGTTGTTATGAAAATATCAAATTTTTACGCCTAAAAACATTAATTTTTGTCGATTCACAAAAATTTGATTCTGTATTCCCCTGAATTCAATAAAAGATATTCACTTTTTTTCTTTTTAAACTTCAAACATAAATTTTTCCAAAATTCAATTATTTTCCAAGCCTTTGGTTTAAATTTTCAAGAAATATAATTTTGTTTTAAAAAAAAATGTTTGAAAGTAAATAATTAAAATTTATTTCCATTAAATTTGACAAAATCTCCAATTAGAAGGAAATTTAATTCAATTTTTGAAAATTATAACAAGAATTAAATTTATTTTCGAAAAATTTTAGTTACAATTTTTCAAAAATTACAATTTAATTTAGTTTTGTAGTTACAATTTTTCTGTTTAGGAAATTCTAAGAGAATTAAATGATTTAAATACAAAACTCAATAATTGAATAAACAATTGATTCTTACTTGAAATTGAATTCTTATAAAGAATTTAAAAATAAATTTTAAGAAGAATTACATGTTTCAGAAATTTATTTCAAATTGTATTAAAAAATATTTCAAGCTCTAGAATGAATTTTATTATTTGACGAAATAATTGTTTTCTTGCGAAGAATTTTATTATTTTTAAAAATAATTGAATTGTCGCAATGAATATTATTGGAAATTTCTAAAAACAATTGAATAATTATGACAAAGATTTTATTAAATTTTTAAAAGTAAGGAATTTTTCTGTTAAGAATTTTATTGTTTGTAAAAATAATTTAATTCCTGCAACGAATGATATTCCTTTTTTTTTAAATAATTGAATTTTTCTGTTAAGAATTTTATTATTTGAGAAAATAATTGAATTCTCGCGGATAATTCTCTAAAAATGGTATTTTATATTCTTGCACTTATTTATATTGAAGTTTTTTAAAATAATTTTTATTTATTCATTTAAAATTTATTATTAATTTTAATTAATATTTTATTTAAATTATTTAAAAATAATTGAATTTTCGTAAAGAATTTTTTATTTATAAAGTAATTGAATTCTACAAAAGAATTTTATTCAATATTTGGAAATTATTTGAATTCTTGTGCAGATTTTTGTTATTTATATAAAAATATTTGAATCTTTGCAAAAATTATTGAAATTGATAAATAAAATTAAATTCTTGACAAGGATTTTATTACATTTTTTTTTAAATGAAGATTTAAGAGAATTTTATTATTTATAAAAATAATTTTATTATTGCAACGAATAGTATTAAATTTTGTTTAAATAATTGAATTTCTTTGAAGAATTATAATTTGGGAATTTATTTAAATTCTTGCAAAGAATATTATTGTAATAGAATCTTTTCAAGAAATTTAATTACAATTTTATTAAAAATATATTAATTCTCATAGACAAATTTTATCAAAATATTTTAAAATAATTAACGTTTTGCGGAGATGTTTTTAAAAATTATATTTTAGATCATTGAATTTCAATAAAAATTTTATTAGCTATTTATGAAAGTAATTGAAATTTCGGGAGGGATTTTATTAGCTATTTTTGACAATAATTGAAATTTCAGAAGGAATTTTGTTAAATTTTTGAAAACAATTGAAATTTCGAGAGGAATTTTATTAAATTTTTAAAAATAATTAAATTCCTTTATGAAATCTCATTTAAAGAATTCTATTAAAATTTCGTTAATTGTTTCTCAGAATCATTTAAAAAATTTTTTTCAATCGTTTCTAATAATTTTGTTAAAATTTATAATAATTTTTTTGTTTCAATTTTTAGAGGATCTAAGTTAGTGCCAATTTTCAAAAAAGAGGAAAAAGTAGCTTTTAGAGTCACAAATCTAAAAAAAAAGTATCCGAATATAGTAGAAAATGGTAAAAAAGTTGTAATTAAAAAGAAACTTGTAGTTTTAGTAGACGAGTGCGAAGCCTGTATGGATAGAAAAAATTACTTACAGAGCAGTTTCGTAAACTAAGAAAAGAAAAAATTAATTAAACAATCAAAGTCGATGCGAACCTGAATTATTAATAATATCCGGATTTCCTAACGTCAGAGAGACAGTGTAAGTGTCGGCACGATAATCCGATGACATTTGTACTGCTGAGAATTTACTTTTTTGGACTTGAGTTGCCATTTTTGCCCTGATTCTCGAGCCAAATTGATGTACAATATTGGCATTGAGATTTCCATTCGGATCAATGTCACCGAGTAAAACGGGAAAAGCTTCCGTTGGCGATGTCTGTTTTGTACCAACGTACGTGGCTCCAAATCTAGAAAAAAAAGGAAACGTTAAAAATTAAAATTACTCTAAAATACTATTTTTTACCACAAAAAATTCTAGTCTTCTATTTATTACATTTATTGCATATTATCAAATTTATTATAATTCCGAATAAATTTTTCGTTTACCTATAACCAGAAGGTGTCGCAGAACTCATATTTATGGTATGAGATATTTGAAAATGGTTACTAAGACCTTTGTTTAACATCAACTTGGCCCCCTCGAAATTAACAGGAAAGACATCTGAAAAAAACGAGACATTAATTTCATTCATAAAAACAATGTTTCAGCATATTTTACCACAAACTCGATATTCACACACTGATTAGATAATAAAAAAATTAATATTCATTTGCAGAAAAAAATAGAAAAATTAAAAAGAGGTTAAAATCATCACCCAAATGTCAATTGTCCCCGAAAATTTTACCCGCATTATTCCAAAAAGTAAAATTTATCAAATACAAAGTAGAAATCAACTTGAAAAAAACTACTTTTCTGTTATAAATTCAAGTTAAAAGTTGCCCTTCTCCGCAAGAGAAAAAGTTATTAGCCCGCCGCAAAAAAAAGAAGAAATTTTTATGAAAAGAAAAAAATGTGACATAATGTGAAAAGTGTACCTCGGCATTTTTTATTTAAATCCTCGATGGTTCCTGGATTTGACAATTTGAATGAATCCTTGGACGAGGGAGTTTCTATTTTTGCTAAATTTGATGATAATTCAGGAGTTAAGGATGGAGGTGGTGGCGGTGGAGGAGGTGCAGAAGCTGCATGAACATTGCCCATTCTTATCGGTTTTTTTTTAAATGGATAATTCTCCGCTGTTTGGAATTTATATGCAATTAATATTCAGGCACTTGAAGAAATGAAAATTAATATTGTTTCTTTGCTATTATAAACAGGCGATGAACATTTAAAAATACCGACCTTGCAAAGCACTTCACCACGAGTTATACCCACTTTTTTTTTGGTTATCTTCTTCCACGGCTCGCACCACATCAAGTTTGTTTAATGCGCATGCGTTGCGCCAATTTGCGCGCGCATTCAACTACGACACGCGCCTAATTTCAAATTAATAATTAAAAAAAACTAATAAAAAAAAATTAATTAAAAAAAATTTTTTAAATAAATTTAATATTTTAAAACAGCTATAAGTTCAAAAAGAAAAAATATAAATTAATAAAAATATAATAAGTTGATAAATTAAGAAAAAAGTCTATAAGTTGATAAAAAATAAAAATTTAAAGAGAAAAAAAATGAAATATTTTTTATACAATTAGGGCTTCGAGTAATCGCAAATAATTTGCATTTCATTCTAATAATTTATTTATAAAACAATGAGTTTTTTGTACAATTGGTAAATTAATCAATTTTGTGTAATTAGTAAATTAATCAGCTTTTTATTATTTGTAAAGCAATTAGTTTTGTATATAATTAAAAAAAAATAATCCGTTTTGTATTATATATTATAATTAATGTTACAAATATTTAAAGAGAAATTGACAAGATTAATTCAACTAAAGAGGAATTAATTCGTCATTATTGACTCTCGGGTTGAAATATACATTTCCTGTGATATTCTAATACTTCTATGCTTTCTTTAACACCATAAAGTGCTCGAGGACAAGATAATTTTGGTGGTTTGTCTCGATATTTTGAACGTTGCCAGCGTCTGAAACAATTAAATTTTTTAATTTTCGTCTCTCAAATTAATGAAAATAAAATAAAAACAGAAATAAAAATTGGAAAATATTAATAAAAGAACTAATAATAATAATAATAAATAATAATATAAACGACAAAAACATGAATAAAAAGACAGTAATAATATTAATAGTAATAATAATAATAAAACACTTAATACTATTTTTTTTGTGTGAACAATTTAAAGTAAATTGGCAAATTGAACAAAAATTACCTCACGAGTTCCTTGAGAGATGAAACGTCAATTATTCGAAAATGTAAGTACTCATTAACTAAAGGCATTTGTGTTGTGAGAAATAATCGATCCATACAAACAGAATTCCCAGCAAGTGGACAGGTACGTTTTGAAATGTATTTTTGTAAAAATTCCAATAATTTTGTTTCGGCATCGGAATTATTTATTTTGCTCTTTCTAGACTCGTTTAATAATCCAGACTGTAAAACAAAAAAAAATCATTTATTAATAAGTGTAATTTTAACAGTTTTTAAAAAAAATAAATTCACATTTATTTCACAATAACAATTATAATAGTAATTATTTCTAATTCGAATTATTTTTATTTGATGGAGAAGAAAAGAAAAATATAATTATTTTTTAATTCTTAATACAAAATTTAAGAATACTTACATTTTTCGCAGAATTCACTTAAAATTGTATTAAAAATAATTAAATTCCTAGAAAGAATTTTCTTATTTATGAAATAATTGAATTGATAAAAAGAATTTTATTGACATTTCTTTAAATAATTGAATTCTAGTGAAAAATTTTATTACTTGTGAAAATAATTGATTTTTTGCGAAGAATTTTATTAAGATTTTAAAAAATAATTGCATTTCTGCGAAGAATTTTAATACTTTTGAAAATAATTGAATTTTTATTGTCAATATTGTTATTTATGAACATAATTGAATTTCGCAAAGAATTTTACAAAAATCTCTGTAAACAATTGAATTTCTGGAAAGAATTTTGTTATAATTATTTATCATGATAATTGAAGTCTTTCGAAGAATTGCATTAAATCTCTCGGAAAAAAAATTAAATATATAATTAAAAACATTCAACTAATTTCAACAAAATTGAAAATAACATTTTTCAAAAAAAAAATTATTTTTACAGACTTGTTAATTAAAAGTATAAAATATTCATATTTACAAAGATTTTAATTTGAAATCTTCTCAAAATTTAATTATTTGTGAAAATTCACGCCATAAAGCTTTAAAAAGTAAATTTTTATCTGAAAAATTGTAAAGTAAATTTCATTTTTAGAAACAATTTTTTGGAAAGTATTCTATTTTTTTTTGAAAGTAATTGAATTTCCGAGAAAAATTTTATTATTTACAAAGATCATTGAAATTTTGAAAAGATTTTTCAAAAAACATTTAAATATAATATTGAATTCCTGTGAAAAATTTTATTCCTTTTTTAAAATAATTGAATTTCTCCAACCATTTGTAATTTCACCAAAATCTACTTTTTTAAACTAAAATTCTTCTATAAATTCAGTATTTTTCATAATTAATTGAATACATATTTAAAAAATTTAACTAAATTCAGAATAATGTGAATTATTGAAATTTTTCAAAAATCTAAGATCTTTAAAATTTCTAATTAAACTTAATTTAAAATTGGAGTTTCCTAAAATTTCAAATTTAAAGCCTTTTGAAGTTGATCTATTTATGAAAATTGTAAACGCAACTTTTTTTTAAAATTCAATTAATTTTGAAAATATTTCAGTAAAATTATTTATTAAATAATTTATAAGTAATAAATTCATTATAGTTCTTCAAGAATTAAGTTATTTAAAAAGAAATTACTGCGTCAGATATAGAGAAAATAAATAATTTTTTCATTACTGTTTTATGACGATTTTTATTCAAAGTATCCATATTATCGAGTACTTCATCCGATTGACGAATAATAACGTGAAATTCATCGCTCACTGTTTTTAAATTTCCATCGGTAATAATACAGGCCAGTTCTAAAATTCTATCCTTTAGAGGATCAGGTCCCGTTTTCTGCAAACAAAAATTTTTTGTATGTTAATAAACATTGAGTAAAACAATTTATTTATTATAAAGTTATTTTAGTTATTATAAACAATTATTATTATTATTATTATTATAAGAACTAAATATTTTTTATATTACATTTTATTTATTTTATTAAATTATCTTTCTTTCTTTAATATAAATTATTAAATTACTTAAAACAAATTTAATTTTAATTAGTTGTTGTAATTTCAAAATTTAATAGATTTATTATTAAATATTCAATACTTGTACTCACTTCCATGTCAATCCACACGATGAAGTCACTTTTGTTAAGTGTCATATTAATATTCAGAAAATGTAAAATATAAAAAAATAAATTCTCGTTTCTATAGCTATTTGTACTTAATAAAGTAGAGTAAATATTTCAACAAGAGACAATTAACATCCTCGACTGCATTTGATATTCTTTTCTAGGTTATATTAATTATTTACAATTTTCCTTCCCCCCCAGTAATAAATAAAAATTTACTTTTATACAACCAATCAAAAAGCAAATTTTAAGCGCCTTCATTCAAAAAAAAAGAAATTAATTTTCTATCTACAAATTTACAATTATAAATAAAGAGTAAAAAATAAGAACAACAATTTAACTAAATTAACTAAAGAAAAATTAATTAATTCCTACTAATTCCATAATTAAAATATAAATTTTCTATAATATTCCAATTCATTTATGCTTTCTTTAATATCATCGAGTGCACGGTGACATAATTGTTTGCGTGGTGTATTTTTAAAAACAGAAGGATTCCAACGTCTAAAAATAATATTTAATTTAAAAATTTATTTTCAATAATTTAATATTTTAAATATTTAATTTTCATTATTCCTTTTTTTACCTGACAAGTTCCTTGACAGTTGAAACGTCAATTATTCGGTAATGTAAGTATTCATTAACAAGTGGCATGTGCATTGTAAGAAACATTCGATCCATATAAACAGAATTCCCAGCAAGTGGACACGTTCTTTGTGGAATGTTCTTTTGTAAAAATTTTAACAATCTTGCTTCGGCATCGGAATTTGTTACTGTACTATTTCTCGAAGCATTCGTCAATCCGGTCTGTCAAATGAAAAATTTTAATGTTCCTTTTTAAGAAAAAAACAAGAAATTGTAAGTAAATTTTAACTATCGCACACCTTTTCATGATGTTCTATGCACCATTCATTCATTCCATTGAGAACATCGTCTGACTGATGAATTATAATATGAAATTCATCGCTGACTTTTTTTAAATTACCGTCAGTTATAAGGCAAGCTACTTCTAAAATTTTGTCGTTTACAGGATCGAGGCCAGACATCTGTAATATTTATTTTTTATATCTTCTTCTTAAATGGCCTTCGGCATTACGATTATATAACTAAACTATTATTAACCTATTTACTATATAAACTTAAGTTTATTTTTAATATCAATTAATTCATATATATATTAATATTAATACCACTTAAAACTTCAAGTTCTATAAAAAAATTACTTGTTTTTAAAAAAAAATTATTCAACTTACTTCCAAGTCTATCCAAACAATGTGATCACCTTTTTCAAGTGGCATTTTAATTTTTAATATTTAAAATTTAAGTGTTAAAAATCTCTATTAAAAATATAAATTTCAGAAAAATATGTACAATTTACTGCACGAAGGGCCACGAGGTTTTGACACTTTTAGGTTATGTTCACGTTCTCGGCGCACGCGCTGTCATTCCGCGTGACCTACGCGAAAACTTCCCCACCAATCACAATTCGACTTTTAAGCGCTTTATTTGAATTTACTAAAAAAAAGTTATTACAAGAAAATTCTAAGAAAAAAAACTTTATTTAAATAATGGAATGAAATTTCTTAATAAAAATAACAACTAAAGTTTAACTACTTTTAACAACAACAGAATTAATTTTTTTTATACATTAAATATTTTTATTTTAAATACTACAAAAAGGGAATGAAAAAAATATTATCTGAAGGACAAAAATTCAGAATTTAGTATTTTATTTGTATAAAAAAAATGTCGCTTTGTACAATTGATATTACAGATAATTACATAAATACAAGAAGAAAAGAGTTGGTAAAAGTCACCTAAAATTCAACAATAAAAGTAATTTATCCAAATTCAACGAAAATCAGGTGCTTGAAACGCAAATGTTCTATAATAATCTAATTCATTTATGCTTTCTTTAATATCATCGAGTGCTCGGTGAGAGAATTGTTTTTGTGGTCTCTCTTTATAAACCCTGCGATTCCAGCGTCTAATACGAAAAAAAGAAATTCGAATTATTATTTGTCGAATAATTGTTTCTTCATAATTAATAATCAATCGAATTATTAATTATTCAAATTATTAACTAACTGAATTGTTAACTATTCGTATTATTAATTATTCGAATTATTATTTATTAGAATTATTAACTATTGAATACTGAATTGTTAATATTATTCGAATGATTAATTATTGAATACTGAATTGTTAATATTATTCGAATGATTAATGATTGAATACTGAATTGTCAATATTATTCGTATTATTAATTATTCGAATTATTGTCAATTCAAATACTCTTTAACAATTATTCAGTAATATTAATATTATTAGTAACTTTTTTTGTGAATATTATTTTTAAAATTGATTTTTAAAAAAGAAAAACAATCACCTTGTGAGTTCTTTGAGAGAAGAAACGTCAATTAGTCTATAATGCAGATATGAATCAATTAAAGGCAAATGCACTTTGAGAAACATTCGATCCATGTGAATAGAATTTCCAGCAAGTGGACAGGTACTTTGTGGAATATAATTTTGTAAAAAATTCAATAGTTTTAATTCAGCATCGGAATTTGTTATTTTACTATTTCTGGAACCAGCTATTAATCCAGACTGTAGAATAGATAATAAATAATTAATTTCCAAGTAATAAGAATAGTTTGTTAATGTTTGGATAATTTATTTACTATACCTTTCGATGTTGCTTTGTATTCCATTCATCCATTCCATTGAGAACTTCTTCTGGTTGATGAATAACAATTTCAAATTCATCGCTCACTGTTTTTAAATTGAAATCAGTGACGATACATGCAAGTTCTAAAATTTTGTCCTTCACCGGATCGAGTCCAGACATCTGTAATTTTTCATATTTCATTTAATTAAATGAATGGAATTTCATTAAATATTTTGATAAAATAACTATACGATTTATCAAATTTTTTAACTGTTTTTCAAATAAAAAATAGAATATTCCAACTTACTTCCATGTCCATCCAAACGATGCATTCACTTTTGCTGTACATTGAATTCATTTTTTCCGGTGTGCACTCTAGAAAAATAAATTTATTTATTAATGTTAATTTACCTTTCCAATAATTCTGATTAGAACAATTTTTATTAATAAATACAAGCAAAGTGAATTATTAGATGTTTTTTTTTGCATTTTTGATTTAACAGAATTGTTTTATTGATTATTTAGTAATTTAATTTCTTTACAGTTCAGTTAAAAATAATTGATATTATTATTATTATTATTATTAATATTATGGAAAATTGTAAACATTGTTCAAGTACCAATTGTGGAGCAATTTGTTCTTTTATGTTGCACATATCTTCTCAAATGTGAGAGTCCTCTTCGTAGAATAATCATTGTTTTGTTATTCAACAAAAATTCATAAACATCTATTTAAAACGGCAGCTGAAAAATAAAGAAAGAAAAACAAAATTCAATTGTGAAAATAATTAGGTAAATAATAATATTAATAATAAATATGATTAAATTAAATTTTCTTTATGTTCTTTCGCAAAGAATGTAAAGATTGAAATTTGCAGGTTATGTTCACGAGAAAATAATTTTGATGCAATTGTGTCTAGAACGTCTAGAATTCACTATTTTTTTAATCTTTATTCTGAATACCAATTGTAGTGAATTAGTGAATTACTTTTTCGTTATGAATTTCAAAACATCATTTGTATGATAAATAACAAAAATCAATATTAATAAATAATACCTACAACTTTTATAACCTATTGAAAATGATTTTAAAAAATGCAATATTCTAAATTTTTATGTATACACATAATATACAAAGTGCGTTACAAATTATTAAATTTTGTAACGAATATAAAATTTTATTCAAACTTTCATGACAATTCTAAGGAAATCTTTTCAAAATTTGTTGTTTTTAGACATTTTTAAATACTTTCTATATACACGTGAAACTGTGTAATGTTACGAGCGGAATTGTAGTTAATGCGAATTCACTCGTATTTTGATTCGCGGATTCGATTCTTAGCATTATCCCTGAAAAGGGACCGGGAGATTTGAAATAAATGAACAGGTAGAATTCCGTTAGAACGGAGGGAAAAACTCTTGTGAATAATTAAAACCAATTAAAGATTAATATTTATATTAATCTATTATTAGTCTCACTTGCTTCACGAGGAAACCCTTTGTTTTATTGTATAGTCAATGTTACAGAATGAAACCTTTCAGCTTGAGGTTAATCTTAATACTAACTGAACAACGAGAGGAGATCTGCGACTCCGCTCTAAGTACATAATATAGTTCAATGCGCAAGTCTTGAATGACGTAGCGTCCACCACCAATTCACTGTACATTTCTATATACACTTCTCTTCTCATCAACTGTACATGCTTACATTCATACTCATTGTTTTAACGAAAGTCATACAAATATCAGATATTACAGATCTAATAAATTACATACTATTTAATTAATTAATAACAATTAGTGTACTTTGTACACTAATAAGTTTTATAGTTTATTTACACTTAATAGTTTAACATTAATTAATAGTAACTTATATATATTTTAATCATACTATTAACAAATTGTTCTTATTAATTATTAATAAAATAACAAAACGCATATAGTTGAAGTAATGCGTATTTCAAACTTCTTTGTCTTGAGAAAAGATATTCGAGACTTGTTTAGATTTGTTTATATATTCCTAAGTGGAAATACTAAGAAGACTTTCGGGAAATATAATAGTTTATTTTATGAGTTAATTCTCGGAGTAGATAAAGGAGTTTTTATGTGATATGTTTTCCGATATTTATTCTTATTTAATTTTCAGAGTTTATTAAATAAACTGAAAGACGATTCGTCTTATAATTCGAAATCTAAAAGCTGTGCCATCTCTCACGATTTAGAATTAATATTTTAATTGAAATTATTAATTTATATTTAAATTAATTAAAAGAAATGCCATCGATATATCGAGTTCGATTAATCGATTTTTAGTCGAGCGAGATAAACGTCGCTCGTTACACCTTCCCCCTTAAAAGAATTTTCGATAGAAAATTATTTAATTCGAAACCAATAGAATAAAATATTAATAATAATATATCAAAGAGATTTAAAATTTATAATTGTTTAAAAGTAAAATTTTTTTTGTTTATACTTTAGTCTGTGTGAAATAGACTTAACAATTTGCATATTTAGGATTGTGAATTGCATTTAAGCAAACAGCTGTTTTACTTTCTGCTGTAAACAACCTTGATAGTTTATAGGTTAGTGTGTTTTTGTTTAGACATAAAATTTGTCAATTGTTTTATAAAAATTCAAAAGAATAATGTACACTAATGTTGTACAAATTAAAAATTTGAGCAAAGGGAGTTGCTCATGTCTCCCTCCCCCCTAAGAAGAAAGGAAATAAATATATATTTTCCAAGAAACTTGTTTTAAGATATAAACCATTTGCATTTCTTGAAATGCTATCTGAATCAATTTGTAATTGAACCATTGAAAATTTTAAGGCATACAAAACTGAAATCACATCTGTAAAAATAGGTTTTGAATCAAAAGTCGGTTTAACTGTCATGTTGGAAACACAAAATTTTTCATATTGAAAAACAATAACATTACCAATTTCTATATTTTCAGGATCTTCGTTAAGTAAGTCGTTTAATTTCATTCTGTTTGTAGTAATGAGTTGTTTATTTGTTTCTGTCGTAAATTTTCTGTCAACTGGTGTGAAAATTGCTAGATTGTCATCTCTCATATACAATTTATCTCGTGAAATTTTAATGCAAGAAAATTGTTCATCAAGTTCGGTATCGTCTTTTGTCTGGATTTGATTGTTATCGTTAGTTGTATTAATATCCAATGGAAAACAATTGAAATTTGTGTTTTCAGAAATTACACGACTAATAGAAAGAAAATTATTTTTTTCCTCTAGTAATCGTTGTAACTTGCTTAACGTTATTACTCGACTTTGTTTCAGAATTAATCATCAATTCAAGATCACTCAAAGTTTCATCATCAGAAACATCAAAATTAACTTTTGCAATACCGTTTTCAAGTGCAGCCTCCCCTTTTACAGGATAGAATGAGAGACTAATGTCACTACACTCAATTCCAAGATTATTTGTAAACACAACACATTTGAAGGACCCATACCGCCCATTGCGATATTTTTAAATTCAGAATGGCAGTCAACCATGCTACCATCCTTATCTGACGAATGACATGCGTCTTTACGTACAGACCAATTAACGTTAACGTTTTTATTTTTTGTTTTTACTGCAGTCTCACCTTCTGTGTTGCGGAGTCTGTTCCCAAGAATTCGGTTTACCATTTATATTGCTTTTTGATTCATTATAATCGCTATTCAATGGAATGCCGAGAAAAACAGCTTTAATTCGAGAAACAGTTTCGTCTTCGTGTAAGGAATCATCGGGATACACAGGTGTCATATGCACCTTATGTAATGGGTTTGGATTAATTTCAGTGGATCCACTTCGTCTTTAAAGGAAATGTCATTTCTGTTCTCGAGCTGCTCACCTCCACTCATGCCAATAGAATTACACGACAAAGCATCTGCGTTTCTGTTAATAACGCCTTTTTATAAAAAATTTTATAATTATATTCACTTAATCGATGTCGCCATCGAATCAATCTTGAATTGTGATTTTTCATGTTATAGAGCCACCCTAGTGGCTGATGATCGATTTCTAGTATGAATATTCTGCCAAAGATATTGTCTAAATATTTCCACACAGAAAATAATGACAAGTTTTTTTTTTATATAGAATAACTTATTTCTACTTCTATCAGGTTACGCAAAGCGCATGTTAATGGAAGAAGAGAGAGAGAGAGAAAAAAAAAAACAAATTTGTTTGAAATTTTAACTGAGAATGCCACCAATGCCGTATTGATGCCACAATTTATGAATGTTTGGATTTTTAAACAAGGTTTCTGAAGACAAAATATCTCTTTTTTTATTGAAAGCTTGTTCCGAGGTCAGTTTGTGAGTTTAAATGGTGGGTATTGGAAAGAAGACATACAGATCGATTCTTTTCTAAATCGTCAATTCGTCTTTGAATGCAAAATTGTAGAGTGTGTCCCATTTTATTGCAATAGTTACATTTAACCCTATTCAATTTACCATTGCTGTTATTAGAGTGGTTTTTTTGTTTGTTAGATTTATTTTCCCATTTCTTATTACTATTATTGTCCTTATTATCAGTCTGGTTGTTGTGTTTGTTACTGTTTTTATTGTCTTTCTGTCCGTCGTCACTTTCGTCATTTTCATTGTTAGAATTGTCTGATTCAGTGTGAGCACGGTGCCAACAGTTCCTTGAAATGTGTCCTTTTTTCCCACAAACATAACACATTACATTTTTACCTTTTTTATTAATGTTATTTACTTGTTTTACTTTTGCAGCTTCCGGTTCATCTTTCTTGGAACTGTTCGCACAATGCTGCTGAGAATCAGCTGAGCGTTTGCCAAATTTATTGACTTGGTGTTCAGCCTGTAAAGCGAATTCAGTTGCTTGTTGAAGGCAAGTTGGATTACGCAAATTAACGCGAATTTCTATTTCTGGAAGAAGTCCTCCACAAAAAGACTTGGTCACAAATTGGTCATGCTCTAATATTTTTGAATTGTAGTTTAGAGTAGAGTCATTTTTGCGGGCTAATTCTGTTAGTTGGAAAAGGAATTTCCGGGCCTTGGCCACGTAAGAAATCACAGATTCGTCATCGCCTTGCCGTAAATTAGCAACATCGACGAAAATCGTTGAATAATCATCAGCGATTGAAAAACCTTTTTCTAGCTCAGAGAGGAATTGCTTTAAACTTATGGCTGAAGAGTGTGCCATAAATTCTTGCGCTTTTCCTTTGAGCTTTCTTTTGATATATTTTAAAAGAATTGGTTGATTTTCGGGTCTTGTGTTATCGAATGCTTGTTGGCATTCTGAAATAAATGTCTGAAGTGCACTGGTTTCCCCATCGAATTCTGGAATTAATTCCACAGTTTGTTTCAGGGAAACTTGTGGTAACCTATAGGATGTGAAAGGATTGTTAGAAATTTGTTCTTCAATTACTGATGGATTTGACTTTGATTTATGTGATTCTGAAAGTCTGGATACTACTTTAGCTAAAGCAAGCAAATCGTTATTCGTGAGAGTTGACAAGATACCCTGAGATTCCATATTTTGATTTGGGTCATTATTTGTGTTTGCATTTGCATTATTTTCATGCCTTTCAATATCATTAAATTCTAAATTTTCGTCTAAATATTCTACATTCATGTCCAAATCATCACCCTCACACTCATTATTATTAACATGCTCCATTTTGTATACAGAATAAGAGTATTATAGCTTAAAATATAAAAATGTAATCTAATGTTAACGTATTTAAAAATTTTTAAATTTCTAAAAGTTTCTATAAAAATATTTATATTTATTTTTGTATATATTAAAAGTTCTTATTTCTAATCAAACCTTTAGTTGGTCAGTTCAAAATGTCTAAAATTTCTTAAAAATTATTCACTTCACTTTAAAATGCGAAAATGACTTTGTTTTCCTTTAAAAAGGATTCACTCCCGCACTTAAACTTTCACAATTGTTGTAGTTGGCAAGCAGCAGTGAAGATCAGGAACACCAATCATCAGTTTGTTGTATAAATTTTTTAATCAGGAACCATTTGTAGTTACAGCTGAATAATATTTGCAGAAATATGAAGAAACCAGCAAAATTTTGTTTTCAGATGAAAGTAAGGATCTCAGTAATGTTTTTTTAATGAATTAATAGCACTTAAAATAAATATAAAAGTTTCAATTTTAAATGCCTCTATTTATTTACTTTGAATTGTTGTTATCACTTTTAACACAAAAGGTAATTTTTAATAAAATATCACTTTTTAAGTTATTGTTTGTGATTTAAACCGGTTTTTGTTTCTCACTGTTTTTTTTTTTTTGAATTATAATTAAGTTCAATATTCACTTTAAAAGCAAAAGTTTTTCACCGTTTCATTTCACTATTATTCAAAAAATGTCATTTTTTTTTTTTAAATTTGTAAGTTCAAAATTCCCGTACTAAGGACCGGACGAGCCCCCAATTTGTTACGAGCGGAATTGTAGTTAATGCGAATTCACTCGTATTTTGATTCGCGGATTCGATTCTTAGCATTATCCCTGAAAAGGGACCGGGAGATTTGAAATAAATGAACAGGTAGAATTCCGTTAGAACGGAGGGAAAAACTCTTGTGAATAATTAAAACCAATTAAAGATTAATATTTATATTAATCTATTATTAGTCTCACTTGCTTCACGAGGAAACCCTTTGTTTTATTGTATAGTCAATGTTACAGAATGAAACCTTTCAGCTTGAGGTTAATCTTAATACTAACTGAACAACGAGAGGAGATCTGCGACTCCGCTCTAAGTACATAATATAGTTCAATGCGCAAGTCTTGAATGACGTAGCGTCCACCACCAATTCACTGTACATTTCTATATACACTTCTCTTCTCATCAACTGTACATGCTTACATTCATACTCATTGTTTTAACGAAAGTCATACAAATATCAGATATTACAGATCTAATAAATTACATACTATTTAATTAATTAATAACAATTAGTGTACTTTGTACACTAATAAGTTTTATAGTTTATTTACACTTAATAGTTTAACATTAATTAATAGTAACTTATATATATTTTAATCATACTATTAACAAATTGTTCTTATTAATTATTAATAAAATAACAAAACGCATATAGTTGAAGTAATGCGTATTTCAAACTTCTTTGTCTTGAGAAAAGATATTCGAGACTTGTTTAGATTTGTTTATATATTCCTAAGTGGAAATACTAAGAAGACTTTCGGGAAATATAATAGTTTATTTTTATGAGTTAATTCTCGGAGTAGATAAAGGAGGTTTTTATGTGATATGTTTTCCGATATTTATTCTTATTTAATTTTCAGAGTTTATTAAATAAACTGAAAGACGATTCGTCTTATAATTCGAAATCTAAAAGCTGTGCCATCTCTCACGATTTAGAATTAATATTT